>CAJNOL010000769.1:0-66481 GCA_905250125.1 Rotaria sordida
TATCAAAAATAAATATTGTGAGATCTAACGCTCTCTTATATTTCACTAAATCAACTATAAGCTTTGTTAAATATACAGTCACCAATAAAAGTTTAAGCGAAGTTGTTTTTTTCTTTTTTTAGATTTGTTTCTTTCAAATTTTCTTTCACATTAAAAGGTACAGACCTGATTTAAATGATGATATAGATAATACGAGATGCTTGTTATATGATGATATCGATAATACGAGATACTTGTTATGTGATGATATCGATAATACGAGATACTTGTTATATGATGATATCGATAATACGAGATACTTGTTGTGTGATAATATCGATAATACGAGATACTTGTTATGTGATAATATCGATAATACGAGATACTTGTTATGTGATAATATCGATAATACGAGATACTTGTTATATGATGTATTATAGAAGAAAATCATCTGTTTATATAGATGTTTTAGAATTAAAATAATTTTTTCCACGTGTTAGCAATTCTTCTTTTCTTTTCTTTTACAATTAGAATTAAAATATAGATATATATGCCCTGATAGGCATGCATACGATCTTTTCGAGAGGGATCGAATAGCACTGAACTACATGTATGATATCGATGAATACATATAGAACGAGAAAAAACGAGAAATCAAGCAAAGATTAAAGAAGATAGAGATTGTATCTAATCGAATAGATTGTAGCAACATTTACAAATATATTTGAATATTATTTAAGTGAAATTTATTTAAGAAAAATTTTCTCTTGTAGAAACATTTAAATAAGATATGATAATAAAATAAATAAAATGTTTTTATTCTATCATTTGATTGGTCAATAATTTATGATTTTCAATCTAAAGAAATAGAATGTATTACGACGAATTTGCTGTAAAAGAGAATTTATCTCTTCCATCTCTATTAGAAGTACTTTCCAATATACTTTATCGATATTCAAAACATGATCCATCTCTTCAACAACCTTTACGTTAAATTTTATCTATTAATGATCAACAAAAGTAAAAAAAAAATTGTTTCAATTTATAATTTACAATCGAAAATTATTCTAGTGCACTTTTAAATTTCCCATGTATTGATATTCATCTTGGTTATATGTGTGTAAAAACAATAACAAGTTTTCCAGAAAGTTCACCAGCAATTGATGGTGCTGTATCATTATTTAATTCAAATAATGGTCGTTTACTTCTGGTTTGATAACAATAGTTTCAAAAAAACAAAAAATTATAATTATAAATATTTTAGATAGCTGATGCAAAAGAAATAACTGCACGACGTACAGCTACTGCTTCATTTCTTGCTACTCAAGTATGATTATGTTTAATTATTTGTTTTTTTTGTGTTAATCTATGAATTTTAGTTATTAGCATTTAAAAAATGGAAAAATGAACAAAAAGAAAATGCAATATTAACTATTCTTGGTTGTGGTGTTCAAGGACGAGCTCATCTTGATGTTTTTACTCAATTATTCAAATGGAATAAAGTAAAAAAAAAAAAAAGATAATCTTGATTTATTTTTAAATAAATAAATTTTAAGATTTATTTATGAAGTCGAAATATGACACATGCTATTAATTTACAATCAGATTATTCATCAAAATTAAACAATATTGAAATATTAAAAGATTTAAATGATAATCGTATTCAACAATCCGATGTTATTTGTACTTGTACAGCAAGTGAAGAAGCTTTGATAGGTCTTAAACAAGTGAAAAAAGGCGTACATATTAATGGTAATTCATTAATATATTACATTCTATTTCAAACTTTGAAAAACCTCTTCAGATGCCACTCAATAGATTCTACATAGAGTTCTAAAAGAATTTGAGTTCCTATTGAGATTTGTCTAACTTATCGAATCTTTTCTCTACGTTTTTGCAAAACTCGTATTTTGATCTGAAACAAAGTCTTATCGAGATATGAGACTCTTTTCCATGGATATGCATTTTTTTTTGAAAGCTTCATGTCTGGAAGAGATTTTTTTTTAAATTTCTGAATTTTTTTAATATATGATAGCTTATCTCTTTCATGGCTAGAGAACTATAATCAATCATGAAAAATAATTCTGATAGAAAGAATGATAATAGTGCATAGATAGGATTCATTTCTGGCTATTCAATTTACATAACAAAGATAATGATATCATATATTTTCTTTTCTAACTACGCAATAAATAAAAAACTAAGATAAGAAAGAATAATGAAAATTTTAATGATTCTTCATGGACAGAAAAAAAAGAGAATGACCTATATAGATAAATATACGACGCATATAGATAATCCAAAGAAACGAACGTATAGATGTAGAGAATGTAATATATCTTGTTAGAGTGCTCTCTGACAATTTTTTGAAAAGTTTCAGAATTTTATGGAATAGATGGAAATTGTTAGTATGCTATAGAATGTTCTAGACAATTTCATAGCAGCATATAAGACGAATTCATCACAGAAAATTGTCAGTTTTCAGTTTGAAGTGATACAGTGTATCACTAATCTTTGAATTGATGTATATAACTAGAATACTCTTCAAAATGAAAATGCAATGTATCAAAACAAAAGAACTCAAATCCTTTGAAAGATGTTCCCTGATGAATCCATATAAATGGTACCAGGAGAACACGAACTACATCTTGATAACTAAAACCTCATAATTGTCTATAATATAATGTGCCTATTTTCGTTTCAAATATGATATTCGAAACAGGGTCATACAGTGCAAGTCTTTGAAAAAGTGACATATCAATCTTTTGTAAAACTCAATGCTATCTACTACGCGAATGTAATATTTGAAAAGAAAATAGACACATTTTGCTTTTCAATCGAGACAATATTTATTTGATGAATAATATAAAAGTCTAGAATGGTTTCATGTTTACACAAGCAAAGTTCTCAATGAACTAATCTCATTGAGAATTTTGTTTATATAAATTTTGAAGGCGATTGGCACTATAAATTAACAATGTGCGATTTTTTTCCTAGTACATGTTTCTCGAAAGCTCATCTGATAAAATCAATTCTAGAGTAGACAAATTACTCTATTTAACGATCTATAAATATGACTAAAATCTTTTTTTTTGTTCTTTAGCTGTTGGTTCATTTCGTGAAACAATGCGTGAATTAGCTGATGATCTTATGTTATCATCAGATACACAAGTTATTGTTGATAGTAAAGAAAGTGCAATGAAAGAAGCTGGTGAAATAATTCAATGAAAAGTTTGTTTTTTGTTTTTTTGTAATGTAAAATATTATTTATTATTTATTTTATTTTAAGGCTAAAATAATAGCTGAATTAGGTGAATTAATTCATAATGATAAATTTTCTAATGATATATTCAATGAAAAAATAACAATTTTTAAATCAGTTGGTATTGCTATTGAAGATCTTGCAGCAGCAATTGTTCTTTATGCATCATTAAAGAAATGAAAAACAAAACAAAAAAAAAATTAATGATTATTTATTCTTCTTCGTTTTTTTTCTGTGATTAATTAAAATTTTGTAATTTATTTTATTTTTTTTTTTGGTACAATGATTTTAAGATAAATTGAAATTTGAAGATTTTTATTAGATATATATTGTTTTTCATTTATCACAATGAATAGAACAATTTGTAAATATCGGTAAGAAGAAATATTGAATTTAAATAGAATAACTAATTATTTTCTGTATTAAAGAAGAAAATAAACCGATCTACAAGTACATCTATTATATAAGAAATCTAATCACATAACCTTTACACTATTTGTAATATATAAAGAAGTGCGAAATTCATGACACTATATTAATGAATACTATAATTAAATTTTTTGAATATTAGAGATAAATCCTTTTTTAATATATACATTTTTTGATTCAACCATCATTCCATTCTTACTCACTAAAATATCTTTCATAGTTTGATGAAAATTATAAAAGGCTATGCCTATGAAAACATCGAATGTCCTATAAATATCAAATCAAACTGATTGAGGAAATAAAACTATAAATGCTAATCTAAAAATTAAAAACAATAATTTAACATTTTTTTTCTTATTTACTTAACATACAAAACAACTTTCTTTTGGTGCGTAATAATAAATGAAGGCGTATGTCAATGATAACTTATTCTGTTATTGATAATAACATCTGAATCGTCAAATACTATTTAGCATTACTATAAATGGTCATGTTTGTCCTCAAAATAAAGACAAAAAATTGTCGACGTTATTATAACACGTAAGTTTAATTCTGTGAAAAAAAATGAATTAATTTTTGATAAATATTTTTCTCTTACAAAAAAAAAACAACAACAACAAGTGCTCTCGATTTAACTAACGTTAACTACTGTTATATAGATTAATATTTTATAATTTTGAACGACAATATTTAGACTTGTTTATAATCTGATAAACAAACTAATTTGTTTTTTCTTATTTTGATGTGAATTAATTTGTAGCAAAAAAAAAGAAAAAAAAATAACCTCTATATTCTAAATAATATTTTCGTATTTTCTTATTTATCACCTGTATAAGTTGAGAGCGAAGGCAAGAGGGCAATAAGTAAGAGGGGGAAGGTTGGCAGTTTTTCTTGTCAACTATAGCTTATCTTTAACTTCAAGTTGTTTTAGTTGAATTTAACTTTCAAGATCTACACTACTATAATGATTAAATGTATGATATACATGCAGTTAATCAATGATGTAATGTATGGTCTTTTTCCCATTGACCTATTTTTATTCTCTTTCTCTGTATTGATTCAAACGCAAATCTATCTTTAATGTTCGTTTTTTCAATGTTTGAGATATATTTAATGTCATATGATCTTTTTTTTCTTGTTTATCGCAACAAAAAAAAAAAAAACTTTATTATTGAGGGTTGTAAAAAGAAAACAACGCAGGTCATTTTTTATCAACTAATGTAAATACTATATTATTTTGATAAGACGTACGCGTTAAAAAACAAAAGAGATACCTAGTTGTTTTTTTTTCTTATAAACAGTAATCTATTGTAAATGATGATTTCTAATCTACAAGTATTATTTGTATATGCGCACTTGTTTTTTTTTTAATTTTCAGAATCATAAAAGACCTTTATATTGTGTGAGTGTATAGGTTTTTACCCATCACGCCATCATATCCACACCTTCTCAATATGTTTCTAATGATGCAGTACATTTGACCATCACGAATCACGCGCTTTATCGTTACTATCGGAAAACAAAAACAACAAGAAAGAACGGGTGTGGGTGTGTGCCTGCTGACGCGCAGAACATAGTTTTTTCTTTTCTTTTTCTTTTTCCGTTCTTTCTTTTTTCTTTCGTTACAACTACAAAACAATGACGCCATTAATAATCATGTAATCAATCATAGACGTGTATATGCAGTATATCAGCATTGCAAACCTCTAGTATATATAGTCAATTGGGGTAATTCGGATCAGCGTTCAAAAAAATCGACTTTTTTCAACTATAACTCAACTATTTTACATCGGACAAAAAGGATTTTTTCACCATCAGATAGTTCAAAGTGTTTTCTATCGAACCATGTAAAAATCTAAATAAAAACTTAATTTTTTAATAGAGTTTTTAAAAAAATGGTGAAAGCACTAGAGAAATGATCCGAATTATCCCAACTGAGGTAATTCGGATCATTAAGCAAAATGTCAAGGGGGAAAAAGCGGATCCTGGGATCCATCAGGATCCATTAGGATCCGCCAGGATTCATAGGATCAACCAGGATCCACTAGGATCCATTAGGATCCATTAGGATCCATTAGGATCCATCAGGATCCACTAGAATCCATTAGAACTCATTATCATTTATGAAGATAGATTAATGTTCTGAATAGCCACAAAAGCAAGGAAATCAACCAGATTCATAAAATAAGGATGCATAATTCAAAATATGTTCTGGATGAATCAATGGGAGCATCATGTGCTATTTATACAACTATGACTAGTCTACTTTACAAATGAAAAACGGACCTTGAGACATCCCTGAATCTATTGGACTCCATCCGAAGCCATTAGAATACATGGAAACAAAGTAAACAGACGAAGAATTGGCCCTAGAATTTTTGAAAACAAAGAAAAAAGAAATCTCGGAGATTGAGAGCCTGGTGGGTCCTGATGAACTTTTGAGTATCTGAATGAGTTCTGCGGTTTATACGGTAGAATAAGATCCATCAAGATTTAGGTGTTCCTGATTGGTTTCAGATTATTATGATGCTTATTAATTTCTGCTGTATTCTTCTGGATTTCAAAAGATTGTACTAGATAGTGTTGAATTTTTGCTAGAGAAAAGCTCAAGTCTTTTTGAGCTAGATTTCTGACATAAGCAGCAACAGCGCTGCACAGGTTCACCATTTTTGCCGGGGAAAATGCGAAAAACGGAAAAAAGTGTGTACCCATAAAATTTTAAGATGCCGACAGAATTTTAATTGAGATTCAATCAAGATCGTAACAGTTTATTGCTATTTCCCAATCATATATCGTCGAAGAAGCTGCTAAATCTTGAGAAAGCCGTGTAGTCACGGAATTTCAAGACCTCGACAAGGTTCATAACAGGATTCTATCAGTATCCTGAGCAGTTTACCAATGCAATTAAAACAAGAAATATGTTAATAGAGGGTCAAATCCTCAGAAAAACGTGTAGGCACGAAATAAACACGATTCTGTTATGATTAGAACAAAATCTTAGAGAAATTCTGAGTCATTTTGTATTGACTTTATGTCAAGCTCTTCTCAGAATTTCAATGGGTTCTAATTGGAAAATATTTTCTGATTGCATCTCGCAGAACTCCACTTCGATTCTGTAAGGATGATATCCGATGGATTGTCAAAATTTTTCCAGGATTCTCTAAGCAGAAAAGAGAAATGAACGCACATTATTGATTTCTATATGTTTAGTTAAAAAACTGATTAGTTCACCGCAGTAGACTGTACCATGCTATTTAATTTAACTCAAACCTTCTCTATCTCGAATTTCCTCTGAACTATTAACTTGTATTTGAACTTTATGCAAACATAAGTTATTTGAACAAAAATTCAATATAAACTTAATCTATTGATTACTTATCATAAAATTCTAGTATGACTGGTTGATTTCAATTTGAATAAAAAGATATTTTTCTGATTAGCACGAATAAATAAAATCCAGTACAAGTTTTATTGAAGTACTCGTCCTTTACTAAAAGTTTTTTTTTGAGAAAAAGTTAGTACAACAGTTAAACTGATATTAAAATCTCCATTTGAATGAGTTTGCAAGTTTTATATGAAAATAAAATTCAAGAAATAACTGAGTTCCATGCTGTAAATGTCATGCAGTATTGAAGATAAATATTAAAAATCTTTGACGAGAAATCTTCAAAAATTCTGTCAGATTTCTTCCATTCACTAACACATAGATACAAAGGAATATTAGAATGAAATTCAGGTACCTTCTTGATCTTCTACATTCCTGTCAGAACCGGAACAAAACACATTGCAAATTCTTCATTGTCATTTTAGTATAGTTACTATTAAAATTTTATTAAACAAGCACAATTTAAGTTTTTGAGATTCAAAGATTCAAAAATATTCGAAGAATCTTAAATAGGAACTGTTAAGGATTTTGGTGAAAACATTTCATAATTTTACTCAAAATCCTAAACCAGATCAGTCATAGATCTTGTTACAATCCTCAAGATCAAGCTTTAGTAGACTCTAAATGAAAATGGTAAAGATCTTCGTCTGACCTTGATATGCTTTCAGAAAGATCCTGGCCATCCTTGACCTTCTCTAGGAAGGATCCGAAATGCTTGTCTTTGAAGAAACCCTAAGACAACCCTGGAAATGTTCAGAAAAGATATTCGTAAGAAGAATGCTTAAGAAAACTAGATAGAATCGTGATTGAATCTTAGCAGAATTCACTACCTGAGGATTTTCATTGCTCTTCTATTGATTCCTTGTAGGATCTTTGCCTTATTTAACTGTAAGCCAGGAGAAGACCATGACGCAGAGATCCCAAACGAATTCTGTTAAAACTATAATCGAATCTAAGCGATATTCTTTCTGTAATCCCTATCAAGGTTTTGAATAAGATCAAGGATGAATCCTAGTACGGTCCATCATGTTAAAATAATAAAGAAATCTGAGTGGCAACTTGAAAAGATCCTGAGAAGAATATTTTTTTCACAATGAAATATCCTGCAAACCAGTATTATTAAAATTGGAAACGGAATTCTGAATAAAATATGGTATGAATCTTCAGATTCAGGAGCCCAAAATGTTCTTTCACACTTTCTCAAGGAAAAACAGGATTACGATTAAAGTAGAGGGTTGCTCTAAGTTCTGACATCCTTAGTTTGACGGAGAAAAGCGGATTCTAGAGTCCTAAGAGATTTTAGAATATATTTCTGGAAGTGTGCCAAAAGCGGTCACAGATTACCGCCATTGGCTATAATTCAACACAATCCATTACAATTTATCAGAAATAACTAGAATGCAATAGAAATCATCATGTATTATAATAATATTAAACCGATCGAGGAAGCGTAAATCTTGATGGATCAAAAAAATGCGCAGAATCCATGATGATATGCCAAAATTTAGACATAATCATCTCGGTATCCTGGATCTTTTTTTCTCTTTACTTAGTTACAAATTCTGAAGTCACTATTCCCTTTTCTCACTTTATTTATTTGGACCTTAAACAATTCTCATATCCATTAAGATCAACTTTTCCATCCTCGTTTCTGTACGCTTGAAATAATTTATTCTACAATTCATCAGGTTCCGTCAGGATCCACTATGATCCACCAGGATCCAATAGAATCCATCAGGATCCACCAGGATCCAATAGAATCCATCAGGATCCACCAGGATCCAATAGAATCCATCAGGATCCACCAGGATCCAATAGGATCTAGTAGGATCCACCAGGATCCACAGGATCCAATAGGATCCACCAGGATCCACCAGGATCCGAGGATCCAGGATCCGCTTTTTCCCCCTTGTCAGCAACTGTTGATATTTTATCTGATTAAATATTTAATAGAAGATAACATCCATCACCATCTTGTGCTAATATTGGTAACTAAAAGTACGAACAAAAAAAGGCAAACTATTGAATTAATTTTTAAAAATAGATGACGATTTTATGAGAAATCTATTTAATTGAATTTTAATGATTATTTCTTGTACTAGATGATTAAAACTATAGTTTTAATTTTTAAATGATTTTAGTAGATGTTGATAACATTTCGACCAGATTATATTTTTTATTTTCTATGTATTCCATAGAGAAATTGTGATCAACAAATAAAAAACTTGTCATTTCTTGATGGTGGTACTTACTAGATAATGCAAGCTAAACAAATTCTCTACTAATCATAGATCGATTTATACGCAGTAAAAACTTTTCTTAAGACTTTGATTTTTTAACTTATTTTTTTGTCATATGCTCAAATATAGATGAGGAGTCTAATTGCGATCGCAGATTAAATTGATAAGAAAAGTTTTAAACGCACACACATAAACCGATGGGATTATTTTTACTCAATCGAAATATATTATCTCTTTTGATAAAAAATATAATTCATTTTTCTAAGAGTTATCTGTTAGTATATAATATCTTTAGTTTGCATTAAATAGGAAGTACATACGTCAATAAATCTATGTCAAATTTCCTAATCAGAATCTTTCTATGCAATATTTATAAAAACGAAAATGTAATTGAGTTCAAATCTTATCATCATCTACTAAAATCATTTTAAAAAAATGAAAATCATAGTTTCTATCATCTAGATGAAGTCATCATTTTAATTTTATTGAGCTGATTTACCTAGAAATCATCACCCGTCCTCTATTGTTCATTGACACGTCGTAAATAATGTACAATGCGAAAGTCGCAAAGTTTGACTATTTAATCATTTGTTATTAAAGCTATTGTCTAGTTTAACTTAAAATAAAATTTAAAAAAATAGAAACGTTTAAGATTAATAAGTCTTTGCAGATCTACATCTATATGAAGATAATCTAATCAATGAAGAAAATGAAGTGTCTAAAAGATTTATTTGAATAAAAAAGATGATTTATGGATTTTGATTTTATTTTTATTGATACTTGACTTATTCGATAAAGAAAATGTTAAATCATTGGTTAGCTTATTTCATTTTCTGCTAAATAATCAAGTAACCTTGAAAATAAAGTTGATTTTTTTTTGTATTTAATTTCAGATTTTCTTTGTTTCTATATACTTACTTTCATAAAGTTCTGTTCGAATATATAAACGTTCACGTTCTTCTCATATGTGAATTATTTTAAGAATATTTCTATGTCTAGCAAATGTTTCATGAAAAGAAAGTTCTTTTTATTCTTGATTACTATAATTAAATATGAAAGATGCCTGCTTTTTTTTCTAATCAAACAACTCCTACCAATTGGATTTTCGATGAAATTTAATTAATAAATGTTCTTTTGAAGATGGTGGATTACGTAATGGATCCATATTGTGCATTCGAACATAATTTGATGATGGTAAACGACGAGGATACTCTTGCATTGGATTAGATGATGGTGGTAGAATTATACATTCGAAATTTCGAAAAATTTTATTTCAATAAACCAATCTCTTTTATTATAAAAGTGTAAGCTTTTCTTCTATGTTTCATCTTGAAACGAAACAAATTTAACGATTTTCTCATATAGAAGAAAAAAACACTAACAGTTCCAATATTGATACTTATCAAAATTCACTCGAAATAATGTTTAGAACGAAAATATATTTAATCATTCTCACCAAAATATATAAAACGATGATCGATTGGAAATAAAAGCAATAAAAGAACTAATTTTCTTTCGTCTATTATATATAATCAATTATTTATTTAACTATAGCGCATAGATATGAACGTTGGTCAATAGTTAAAACGAATCTCTTCTACTAATCGTTATTTGTTCTAATTCTAAAAATATTGAATATTATTTAATAAATAAACGAATTTATTATATTGGTTAAAGGATTCTAATCAATAATATATAATAGACGGATCTCTATCATATAGACGAAAATGAAAATTTCAAAACGAATTTAGTTCCTATATAAAATGAAAGATTGGTTGAAAAAGAAAGGAGTAAATTACCTTTCTAGTATTATCTTCAAGTCTCTTGTGTATAAATTGAATGATAGGAAGGATTATTTAATAGGATAATTATTCTATAAATGAAATTGAAAATATTTTAAAAACTATCATCTCTTCTTTCAACCTATTCAACCAGTCAACTTTTATATACACAACCTAAATCTACGTCATAATTGTTCATGTAAAGATTAAGAAAAATTTCTAGATTAAAGTGAAAATAGATATCAATTTTCCACAAATTTTCATGATTCATTTTGCTTATAAAAGAATATTATATATAAGATTACAAAATAATTATTATATATGTTACTGCAAAAACAATCAAGTTTTTTTTTACTTATCAATTTCTACGAAAACTCCTATGTTCAACTTGTTTCGATTATGAAAACGTTCGTCGCTTTTGTTTGTTTGAAAACAAAAAAAAAAAACAAAACATTGTATTAGGGCTAGGATTGATGAATATAGTTGGAGACATGTTCATTGTTCAATACTCAAATTCCATTGTATTCTATTCAATAATCAAAAGTATTTATAAAATACATATATTTTTTTTTTAAAACATTTTCTAAATCTAAATCTATTTCTTATATTGATACTTGTTATCATTAGAATTAGATAAATATATATGTCATTAAATTGAATATTTTTCATATAAATATTCTCCTTCCTTTTGGCAGATACATTCACAAAATTTAGTTCTAGACATATCTATTTTATTTTATTTATTATTTTATATTATAATCATCTATGAAACATTGATCTTTGATATAATATATTATAATAGAATTATTCTCTTTGAGAATAGTCTTCTTCGTTTTCTAAATAACCTTTTATCCTATGTAGAAATATTGAGAATTTTTAATAAAAATAAAAAAAATCATTTAACCATAGTTCAAGCAAAGACTAATTGATTCTAGAGTGAAACCTCTCTAATGTGGTCACTATCGGGACCCGTCAAAAGTGTCCACGTTTACAGAGGTGATCATTATTGGGAGATTTTCATTTTTTTTTTTGTTTTTCAATCTATAAGTATTTAGTGATCATTAGTTTATAAGTATACTAGGTAGATCAGACTTTTCTTCTTTTTAATTATTTATAACTTTAAACAATCATATCGTTTTCCGAAATAACAATTTTTCTTTTCACAAAAGAAAATTCATTTTTTCTGAGATAAAAACTTCTTTTTTTTGTTTTTGTTTGACAAGACAAAACTAATCTCTTCCCAAATAATAACTTATTTTACAACGCAAACACTATTTTATATTTTATATTTAGTTGGCAAATATCGTTGAGATAACATAACATTCAGAATCTTAAATTAATTCAACGTGTTTAAATAAGAGTTAAATCAACACGCGTTTACATCATTTTATGCTATTAGATGTTAGACACACAACGACGAGATCTTATAGTAAAAACTGTTCTTGCTCTCTAGTTTTTTTTTTCTTTTAAACAAGTAGAGTTAGTCGATTTCGTTCTTAAATCTGGTTGAGAATTGTTTATCATAGAACAACACATTTTTTTTTTCTCATTCTGTGCGTGAATGATAGAATATATATTGATCACATAACAGAGGTTCGTTATTATTAATGGTAGGAGAAAGAATCATCCGCTGATCAGAATAATAAGGTGCTCATATTAGAGAGGCTGATTTAAAGGAAAATTCACTTGATCGGACTATACCTCGGTCAGTATAATAAGATGCATATTCTTTAAAAATGATTTAAAGTAAATATATTCGATTGTTTATACTCCTTTTGATCATATATCAATAGTTTTAACTATAAAAATAAGATGATAAATATAAAACGATATTGATTGTTGTTTGAAATAAAAATAAAATTCCTAAACCATTTTGATCATATTTAATGATTATATCAAAGTACGGACTGTTAATAAAAGTTTATAGAAATTTTTCTTTTCAATTCTCGTCTTTATATATAAATATAACGATAAAAAATAGAAAGAATTGAACAAACTCTTATAAATAAATAAAAAAGTGAAAAACGATTTAAGTCAAAGTATATCTCAACCATATATTGATAAATATTTTTAGATAACTCTATTAAATAAATCGATTATTATCTTTATGATAACCTATTTCTTTTTTCTTAGATACTTATAAATAAATAATTACCTTTAAATACACCTATCTATAGTTTATTTAAATATTTTATTTATTTTTCAATCATTCTATTAAATAAACATAGATGATAACATATCAAGACTCTTATTAAATCAGATCGGAAAATATATCTCATCTTAACTATAGACCTCCAATTAAATATTCGACATAGATAGAAATATAAATCTACTCATTCAGATTTTAACAATGCCACCGAAATTATTTATATTGGTTATTAATCAGTGAACCTTTAACAAATAATATAACGAAATAAAATAAATGATTTTTAAAATAAAATCCGAGAGAAAGAAATATTCTAATCAATAGAAAATCTATCTAATCTATTAGATTTAATATATATATAATACGTTAAGTATTTCTATAATATATATTAAATTCTAATTCTAATCTATTATCTGGATAAAATAGGAGACAGTTTATATTCTACAATATTCTATATAAATGACATAACTAGACGAGTAACAGATTTTATCTTCGATTAAATCAATAAATTGTCAATGAATTTTGATTTATTTTAAGGTAGACTTTTATATTTCAACGAGTAATACGAGTTAATAATCAATCGAATAGATTTTGTTATTTCGAGATTTGTACTGGAATGTAAATAGAATTCCCTTGAATAAAGATGTTCTTTCCAAGGTTATCTATAGTTTATAGAGATAAAAGAAAAAAGAATTAAACCAAATATAATCTTTTTTTCTTTTAGAATATTTAATCCAACTCTATTGCATTTATCTTCGTCATTTATTTTCCTTATCCTTAAATTCTTTGTTATTTGTTCATTACTTTGACGAACAAATCAATTATAAATGATCGATTGTCAAGCTAAATAATAAATATAAATTCTATAAGGTGTTCTTTTTAGCACATAAGAAATAATGATCGAATATAAATAATAAGAAAGGTAAAACAATCCATAAATAATTATACTAGATCCTAACAAGAAGAGAACGGAAAAGATTTTTCTAATCTTTTTTTTTTTTTACCTGAAACAAATTTTTATTTCGTATGAGAATCATTCTAAAACTTCTCTTTTATGGGAAAACAGGGAGGAGTTAAATATGGGATAAAATATTGATAGTCAATTTGTGAAAAAATCACGATAGACTTTAATAAATTCCAATTTGTTTTTTTTTTGATGTTTTGAGAGATAAAAATAGAAATAATTGCTAATGTCCTAGTATAATCATAAAATAAAAACTGTCAATCGTTCTAAACGCACATAAGAAGAGGAACGTTTTTTAGTAACTAAAATGCGTAATATAGGGAGAGTATGAGAAAATAATAATGGCTCTTATTCTTCTCATTCTCTAGTTTTATTTTTCACTTTCTAATCCTATTCATAGAGGTAAATAGACAATTTTAATAATAGTTTTTTTTCTATTTATTATCATTTTGTGTTCCGGTTGACGTTGATCTATTAATAGTCAATAAGAATATTTTATTAAAATAATAATAGAGTTTACCTTTTATGATTGGATTATTTGTTTTTCCAAAGATAGTTTTCCTCTACTTGAAAACGTTTTTTGGCGGTGGACCTCTTTAAGAAGACAAGAAACCTGCATGAAGGAAAATAATGGATGATAAAATCCTTTTAAAAATAATTCTATTGGAAAAACATGTCAAATATATATCGATAGGAATAGTTTAGATCTATCCAGGAAGAATACCATCCTAATATTCACGCATTAACATCACCAAATAATAATGAAATTTTACTCAGTTTTGACGTATCTATCGAACATTCGAGATTAAAGTCAAACATTCATATAGATAACAAGTCCTTATCAGATTTTGTGTTTTTTTAATATGCTTGTTGAAAAAAGCACATATAGGTGGATGTTGTCCTTATAGATTTTTGTTTCACTTAAACCAACCTTTCTATTTATGTCTGTGAATGACATTAGAATTTGTGTTATAAGAAAAATAAGACGATGAGAAATACCTAAAAGGTCATTGACATAAATCAAATATAAGATTTTTATAAATTTTTTTCTCCTCGGTTTAAACATGAGGAATATAAGAGAAACAAAAACAAAAAAAGTTGAGAATTCAATAATATACTTCGTTTGAACGTAATGGGTCTATTTTTTATCATTAGAATCAGCTTTTCTACAAATGTGTTATCATGTTCAGTAAGTTTAGCAACGATATTCTAAAAACGAATATTCGAGGACACAGTGAAAAAAAAAAGAAATTATTTTATAATAATGATAATCGAAATGATCGATCGATTTACTAGAAATGAAGATTAGGAGAGAATTCGATTTCTAGATTCTATAGATTGGATATAAAGAGATCTTTCATTCACATTTAACATAACAATAAAAAAATTATATTTTATTCTCAGAAAATGATTGATTCATCTTTATACTTTTCAATTAATTGATCTATTTGTTAAAATGAAAGGGCAAAGTGCAGACACCCACCACCTGACCACCCATACCCGGCACCTATAACGCATTTCACTATGAGCCCCTATGGCACCTTGAACCACTATTCCATTATCTAAAGTACTTTTTCAAGAGCTTGTAGTAAAATTTCAAGGGCATCGTTGTGCACACCAAGATTGATGACTAAAACTGTCGAATAAAAATGATGATGATAATCTGAGTTATGTTGATTGAAAAAGTTTTATAGATTGATAATAATAGATAATCCATAAAGAAAAACGTGAATATATTTTATTTTGAGAAGTTCTCCGGAACTTTTCTAAGTTTTGTTTGATAAAAGGGTCAATGAATCTGTTGAATGAATGTTACTTTGTTTGAATAGGACGAGAAAAAAATTGATTAACGAATTAAACATAATATGAATATCGATGTCATTATCTACGATATTCTTCAATCAATAAATCTAATAAAAACATCTTTTATTTTGTTTGCTTTTTCTTTTTCAACTCTATAAAGTATTTTTAATCTTAATTCATAAGGAGAATTTGTTTGATTTTAATAAATGATTGAAATGAGTATATCAATTTGAATAGATCAATGATATACAAGATAAAATAACTAAACTATATTTATCATTGTGTTTTAGTATAGTACGTTATTATAAATAATAATCTTTTTATGATAAAACTACATATTGAAGATCTAAGTTATTTCGAATTGTTTTATATTGTTTATCTAAAATAAAAGTGAATATCTTATAAAACGATAATAAAGATAATGTTTTTTGTCCGAAGGTTAATTATTGAAAAAATCTCCTATTTATCATAAAAATATTATATTTGATAATAATCATCCCTTTTCTACTTATTATTTTCTGTTACTTGTTTTAAATCGAAGAAAACTTCTTCTAACTCTTCTGTTAAAGTTAAAATCGAATGTAATCAATGAATTTATCTGAAAAATGTCATCATTGATAGATTATTTCTACTAGCACCTTATTCTATACGTTTTGTTTTCTTTTTACTCTTTCTCCCTGTTTGTTGAGTTGTTTTTGTGTACTCAAAAAGTGAGTACACTACTAAAAATCGGTCAGTGTGTCCGTCCGTCCGTCCGTTTATTCGATAACTTTTGAAAGGAGAGTCCGATTGCCATGAAATTTTCTACACAGTTTAGTCTTAACAATATCTCGGTCGAGTTCGAAGGTGAGAATGATTGGCCGAACCATTGCTGAGTTATTGCAAAAATAGACATTTTTCCCTACGAGAAGATAGACCCTTCTCTGTTTTCATAAAAAACTTTTCCTATCATAGTCAAATAAAATCCCAACTATTATATACCATTCGATAGAGAATTTCACGAGCTACAAAATGGTATATAAAACATAAAGAAACAAGAAGGTTGGCTCATCTATCACAAAGATAATTAAAGAGAACTAGGTTAGATTTTTGTCCACGATCTAATTGATCCACAAATAGAGCTCTATCTTCCGATCACAGTGATGATACTTCGAGGTTTTCTGAGATGGAGAACTCGAATCTGTATTCCACTTCCATCGAAATACTATTGGTTGAGCAGTGACCAACAGAAATCAAGTTATAGGAGAAACGACTTTCTTAGGGTAAATCAAGGCGAAGAGTTCAAATTTGAGCTGTATTCGGTCCCAAGTCCTATTGGTTTGGCAATACTCAATAGAAATCAACAGTTTAGAGGGTAGGTTTCCCAGTATAATTTTGATGTCCACACGTTCTAGAACGACTCATCTGTCTCATTCACTTTTTGAAGTACACATAACTCTCGGATTTAAATCCGAAGTTTCCACATTTTTTTAACAAAGATTGAGGCACGTTCACACTCCAAATCCACATGGACAAGAGTATTGAGAATCTTTGTTAAGTATCACTATTGACCTTAACAAGAAAATTTTTCTGTTCCACAGAGAGGAAGAAAAACCATATACTTAACAAAGGTTCTCACTAACTTTGTCAGTATGGATTTGGAGTGTGGATATGCCTCTATCCTGGGTAAAAATATCAGTTGGTTCGCTCAAGCTATAATGAAGAGAGTCAATTGTCTTTTCAATAAAGTGTCTTTTGCCCTATCCTGTGTAATGTTTGTTTTCCTAACTGTGAAACAGTAAAATTTTCTTGTTGAGGTCAATAGTGATACTTAACAAAGATTCTCAATACCCTTGTCCATATGAATTTGGAGTGTGAACATGCCTCAATCTTTGTTAGAAAAATGAGCTCGTTTAGTCCAACCATAATGGAGATATCCAAATTTTTGTAACTCTAAGGACTTTCCGGACACCCTATATTTCTCAATACACATTATTATAAATAATAGGAATATACCAACAAGATAAATATCTCATATATCAAATAGTACTATTCCTGTCATTTTCTATCTCATTTTTCCTTCTTTTTTTGCATCGTATATATTTGATTGACATAAAGCTTTGATAAGACATTTCATCGACGTTAATTAGTATATATCAACTACCATTAATCATAATAATACTTAATGCTTTTCTTTACAATATCTTCATAGAAAGAAAAATCCGTCAGTTACATATTCTTTCTTCTATGAAGTATCGATTATATATACTTGTCTATGACACTCTTACAACTAAAACCTTTTTTTTCTACGCTTGATCTGTAAAGATAATAATCTTATAAAGGATATGTGGGGATTGATATTGTAAAGAATGATTTTTTCTTCAGAATAACCTAAACGAATTTATTATTCATCTCAGAATTGAATAGAAAAATAAACGTGTTCAAGCCAGAAGTGTCATTTGCCAACATAGCAACTCAAATTATTGTTATAGTTGGATATTATTTCGTATGTGATTAGAATAATTCTCAAAGCTTTTTTTCTCCGCAAAACATTTATGTATCAATATCATTGAAAAAAAAATGATTTATGAATGTGTGGTGTTAATGATAATGTTAAAAACCGACATTTTTGTCACCGATAGATTCAGTATTACTGATCAGGGAAATACTGAAAACACTGACACCGACGTCACCGGAGCACTAACAACCTTGGCATGATCAATCAAACGCTCAATGTCCAGTCAAAAATGATTTTCGAAAAAATGCATGTAGATGCATCGTATAATATAAATGTACACGCATATATTGCTACAAATTGACGTGCATGTCAGTGCGTCAGTGGTAAAACTATATACACCAATACAAATATAATAGTTTATGTGTGTGAAATACTGTACATTGTTACATGTAAGACCATACGAATATTTTTCTAAGGAATTTTCGCGTATACATGCAAGAAAATACTGGTACATCTTAAAAAACGTAGTATATGAAGATCTTTGCATGTATATGAATGTTTCTCGGTCTATTCTTGATATAAGACTCGAGCATATTTACTTTGATTTCTATTTGTTCTTTACTACCTATCCATTTACTTAAGTTACATTAAAACTACATATATGTCGTTTTTCTTTCTTCCCATTTACATTCGCAAATAGACCTACGACGGCTCACAACTCAATGCGTCGAAAGAGCTGGGCTCAAATTCATGCTGATCAGCTATTTTTTTGTGAGCTGGATGTAGCGACCAGTTCTTTTTTCGTGAGCTAGGTCCACCAACCAGCTCTTTTTTCTGAGCTAGGCCCCAAGTCCTATCATATAGGGATACCCACAGACCCCAAAGGGTTATCATATAGAGGCATAACTAGGTCTTCAAGGGCTATCATATAGGAGTACTCATAAGTCCACAAGCTCTATTATTTAGGAGTATCCGTAGGTTCTTAAAGGCTAGCGTATAGGGGTACGCATAGGTCGCCAACCACTGTCATATACAGGTACCCCTATATGATACCCGTTGGAAACCTACGAGTACCCTTATATGATAGCTCGTTGTACTAGCTCGTTTAAACGAGATGAAACTGTCGTAGGCCTATTCGCAAAAAGAAAGAGATACTAATAAGATTGTTTTATTGACTCAAATTCTATCTCGTCATTGTTTATTTTAGTTTTCATTGGTCACAGATAAAATAAAACTTTCCATTCTTATCATTTTCAGCTTATTTCTCATAAGTTTATTCATCTTGTCCAATAATTCGTTGCCTTGTTCAGACTTCGTAGTAATCCGTCTCAGGTGAATAGGTAGATATGGGACTTTAAAACATACATATAATACTTGAAACTTGAATTCAAGTATTCAATTATTGAATAGTTGAAATTTCAACTATTCAACTATTCAAGTATTCAACTATTCAAATTTTAACTTCTCAAGTGTTTTGCGGATATTCAGTGGGAAAGCGCGTTTCCCCACCTAGCACACCTTTTATCTCAGCGTCGCGGCGTGGGGACGCGAAGCGCCCCCGAAGAGCCGCGACCCATGCACTTCTCTGTGTACACCATTGTTCCTACTCAGTGCTACATAGTAGCTCAGTCTTCTCACACACTTCTTGTATCATTCCAGATAATGTCTGAAGCATCTCAACCAAAATCTGTAGCATCCTAGAGGATGCTTGTAGCAACCTAGATGATACTTGTAGCATCATTGATGACGCCTATAGCATCCTAGGGAATGCTTGTAGCATCATAGGTGATGCTTGTGGCATTCTAGGGGATGCCTGAGGCATCTCAGAAAATACCTGTCGATGTTAGATGATTCTGGTGGTATTCCAGACGTTGAATAGTTGAATAATTGAATAGTTGAATAGTTGAATTCAACTTTCAAGTTTGACACTACTGTCTAGCTTGCTCCTAAAAATTTATGAAGCAAACACTGAATTGGTCTGCAATAGGTTTTAAAGAAAACAATTTTTTCACGTAAAACTTCCTTATTCAGTATTTAGTCATGTTTTCCACATTTTGATAGAGCAAATTTCAGTCTACAAAAGTGGATATATATATAGTTTTCTTCTCAATTGTGATTTCTCTGTTCACTGCAAGCTGTATTTCTCTACCAATTCTAACGGACTCAGAATTTTTTATGAATTTGAGTAGAGCAATAAAATGGCCATCTAATAAGTATAAAATATTTGAGATGCAAGTAGCACAACATCATCATATAAGTCGCATACTATATTCTATTGACAAATAGTTTTTCAAGATAATTGCTTGCATTCTTGAATAGTCTGATAGTTGAGACGACATCAACAACATTGCCTGTTCCCATTAGTCAAAAGCTATCCAATAATTATATATATTCTGGATAGTTTTGTATACCTATGATCCACTTATGGTCGATATCATAGTAAAGAGCGAGAAGAAGGGATTTATTTGTTCAACTCAGCGACTTTCCTGAGAAAACACAAGTATGAAGAAGCGAAAAGAAAATTAGTATCGAAAAATGAAGGACTAGGCCTTCAAATTTCTAAAATTTTCCATGAATACATCGATTTTTTTTGTAATATTGAAAATCTAAAATTTCTAAAATTGCGGAGTCTATCGACTCAATACCATCATTTAACAACCCAATCAAAACCACAGGCATACATTTCTTCTAGATCGAAATCAATTTCTTCTAACTATAAGAAAGATGTCTGATATGTGAAAAAGTATCTCACCAAGCGAGATAAATATTATCGTGTTCTTCTTAGAGAACCCAATTAAATACAAAGTTTCACGAGTTGCTACTATTTCGCCAATAAATAGCAGCTCGCCTTATCTATTTTATGACAGATCAAGTTGTTATTTTGAGAAACTGCTATAAAAAAGTCTGAATAACACAACAAATCTCGCTCCGTGTGATTTATTGTTCGACAAAATGTTTCAATATTAGTCAGCGAAATGTTTTTTTGTCGACGAATTTACAGACAATGCAAGTTCTAATGACAAGTTTATCTGACTGCTGGAAATGATTGGCAGGAATATCATAAATCATGCGGATCGAATTCAGAATAAAGCTGTTATGTTAGGTCAGTGGGATCGAAATATAGTAACATAAAACAGAAAATAAAATGGGCTATAATTTCTGATGAATTTCTGATCAGAAGTCGATCGTTCGAGATGTAAACTGGTGGATATAATTAGAGTAAAAGTTTATTTTCAAACAACAAATTGATGAAAATGTCTCTGTACGAATACTCGATTTAACGATAGTATTTCGTTCTTTAATGGCAGTTTTAGTATGAAATAATTGTGATGAAGTGTGTAAAAAGCATGATAACTTACCGACTTACTACGTGAGGTTTGTGTAAAATAATGACTGGATAAACGTGTATCTTGTAATTTGTGGTCTATTTGACGTGAATATAATAAGAACGTAAACTGTAAAAAAATGACTAACTACAAAACTGTTGACACGATTATATCATTAATACTATTAAATTCTCATATTCGAGCACATTTTATTAAGACAAGAACACAAATAAAACACAAAAATGATTCAGATTTTCATTATTTTTTTAAAAGGCTTGCAGAACAGTGAAAGACATCTATGGACAATGTTCTCAATAAGAGTAGCCTATATCAAATATACAGAATTTTAAGATGTATTTAGTAAATGAAGTCTTTTCAATATTTGCATTCAAAAATTTTCTTTCATATACATTACAATCTATCATTCTTCATTTGTTAAATTACAAAGGAAGACAGACAGAAAAGTGAACAGAGTAACATGTATGATTAAAAAGAATGAGGTGGTGGACACAAAATATAAGAAATGGCTGGAAGAAGAAAAAAACAAATACGCGAAGTTAGAGTCAAGAACAACTATTGATATTCTATGCCGGTATTCATAATTGGCCTTGATGGATCGATTTTTCCCTCAGCTTGAGTATGTCACAATTGAGGATCGTTGCAGTCATAGTATTTGTTTAAGTTCTGTACATAGATACATAGCAAGTTACTGCTAAGAGTGTCAGATGTTCCATAGGATTGAATGTTGGTAATGAATTTATATCTAATAGCATGTTCACATTGATTTATCTGAGAAATATTAAAAAAGATAAGCACAGAAGGAAGAGCATCAATAGACCCCTTTTCCTTGTAACCAGCTAATTGTACAACAAATCTACCAACGACAAAATCATTGCGAATGGTATTTTTGATCTAAAACATCAAAAATACCATTCGCAGTGATTTTGTCGTTGGTAGATTTATAGATTGATGAGAAAATTACATATAAAAGAAGCAAAATGAGTGAGTAATAAGAATACATGAACAGGTTTTAATTTAGATTGTAATCATCAGTACAAACACGTGCTGGACAAAACGGTGGCGAACGCAGTTCAAAGACTAGAAAACTACCACAATGTGTAGTTCGAATTGGTGTCCAAGCTCGACACGGTATGCGCATTTCATCTGTATAACATAAAGTACTAAGTGTCGTTGTCCAAGGTTCTGTGGGATAAGTACCTAGTAGCCAACCAGATTTCTGACCACCACAGCCTATACCTGGTGCTTGTCGAACAATCACATTACCGGCTCGATCAATAAATCGTGTCCAACCCACAAGATCACGATCACAAAGCGTACCTCCACCTGTACCCACGTGACGTGATGGATCATCACTAACATTATATAACGTACATTCGATTGGTAAATCTAAGTAAAAGCAAAAAAAGATATCGAACAGATTGATAATATCATTCAATTATTTAGAATAGGAAACAATAATAAAATGATACAACGATTTTTGTATAAACGTAATATTCCTTACTTTGTCTGTATTTGGCCAAACCGAGTGAAATGAGCATTTCATCGAATTCATTTTTAACATGCCATGAAGGTGGCAGAATTTCTCTATCAGCCGATATATTACCTCGATTCTTCCATCGACGTAGTTGTTCCAACGCATGTTTGAATAAAATAGGCGGTAAATCAATAAAAAGACGTCCATTTTCATCGTGTTGAATTAATTTTGAACGATTTTCGGTTGTCGAGAGAATGACTGACGAGAGAACTGTATTGGGAATATAAGTCAATGTATCTCGTGTAGCATACATTAGTTCTCCACCCACGTTCAATAAGAAAACTTCATTATTGTGTGAAGTATGAAAATTACCGGTCTGTTTCATCATAGATAGACTTGATGACATTGTTTGTGATTTATTAAAAAGAGCTCCTCTCACGATGTGAAGTACCACCGCAAACTGCAGAGTTTTCTACAAAAATAGTAAATTAAAAAATTATTTTAAAGAAATATACGCAGAAAATGAAGATAGTTAAATGGTACTATTCTTCAAATCGCATATAACGCTGAATGCAAATTTTAACGATACATATACATCTTAATTACGAATAAAGAAATTTCTATACTTGGATGGAACATATCATTTTAACTTTTGATTATATTAAAAAACAAAGATCATGCATTTTCATGTAGACACTCATTATGTACTCATCATGACTCATTATTAAAACAAATATGATTTGTATTTAAATCGAATTCAACAGCATCAAGTGTATATAATTATTGAAGATATTTTTTTATGATAGTATGGGTGGAACTTCAACTACTTCATATTATTTTAAAAATAAATAAAAAACTGAACGATATATTTACTGAAGAATAGGAATAGATAGACTTTAAAATCCTATCGTTTTAATTAATATATGTATATGGTTATCAAATGAAGAAATCTTTAAGAATCAATATAGTAAATTTACGAACAATAAATTAATACATTTATCACTGTTAAATAGTATAAATCAAAATAAAACATTATTTAATCAAAAGCTACTAATAAAATATTGAAAATATGAACAATATTCATATTTTAATATGAATATAGTTAAAGATTTATTTTTCATTAATATTTATTATTTTCTTCATTTTTTTTCTGAAAATCTTATTAAAAATCTTATATTGAATATCAGTGTACTGATAATCCTGTTCTTTAGATTACTTTAACTAATAAAAACAGATATCTTTTGGAATTATCGAAGAACTGATGTTAATTTAGATTTGATATGTTTTTGTATCCAATAATCGTTTGAAAAAAACATTTATTTAAAGCTCAGATTGTATATGTAAAAGTTACTTACAATGAGAGATACCATCACTGCCATTTCTGACTTATGATACAGTTATTCTTTGTACTGGTCGATCTTTTGTCCCACTATATATACATACAATATCAGAGAGAAGTAATGGCAAAGCAACATATAGCCACGTCAAGCAATCAGTATAAGTATAACATTTATTCTTTCTAACTATTGCTTCCCTTAGTAGCTGCAAAGATAAATAAGAATGAAGATCTTTCTTTTCTTTCCTTCTCATACTAATTGTAACGAAAAAGAGAAGAAGTGCGTCACTCTATTGTCTTGCACAGCATTGATGTTGATTGAGCTGCTTCCACCTTGATCGTTATAGCAAATGGAGAGGCATAGTTTTGTGTGTCTTATAACACCATGTTTATTCCACTATGATCTACATCCAAGTGCATCTATCTCACATATATCATGAGCTAATATACTAAAGAGGAAGAGAAAAAAGAACACGGAGAAAAAAATAATGCGCTGCGTGAAAAAGGATAGTGAGTGTCGATAAAACAGGCAACAATCATCTTGTTTCCAATTCCATTAAGTTTGTTACGTCGAATTGTTATGATCCCAATGCCATGACGTAAGAAATGACATAACTCGTTTGATATATCTTTGATGGACATTTTCTTGTCTCGATAATGTGTTCCTTGACACACCAACCTTTAACCAATTAATCGTATAGAAAATGAGTAAGAGCGAGAGAGAGAGAGAAAAGAGGCGAATCAAGGAGAGAAAGAAAAAATCAGGAGAGAAATATTGAGTTCAAGAGGAAGGAAAAGGGAGAACATGCAGTGTTCACAGAGGAGTAAGGAGTCATAGAAAAGGGCGTCCATCACTGGGTGGCAACATTATTGACCGTTTCGTGTGATGGTGATATATCCCTTGGCACATTAATCTTGTCTATGAGAAAAACATAGCGATTGCATAACAGTATAAACAACAATATACTTTCTCTCTTTCTTGTCAAAGAATGCACAATCTTGTTGATATCCGATTAAATCTCTCTTAAAGGAATTTATAATTCTTAGTTCTTCTTTTTCTTGAGATTATCATCTGGTAGATTTTAAAGATCAAGTCAATTTTACGAGGTATCTATTAATATTAAAGAGCGCTAAAATATATGAACTAACAAGTCATAACTGTTACAACTCATATGATAGTCAGTTGAAAATGTACGAAATAGACGAAGTGAATGATCCGTGAGGTAATATCATGAAATTTTAGAGTCATCTATTTTCATATCATTATTGGTTTTAAGTGTATTCGTTGCTTCATACAAGTCTAACATAATCAGATGCTAAATCCAAAACTACTTTTTTTGTCAATCGAACATCGATAAATTCCAGATTTTTAAATAGTTGTACCAAGTATTGTTCTTGTTCATTTGATAACAATGTTGGATGTCCGCCACCAATTCTAAGTTCAGGATTAGAGTTGTGCTTTCGTACTGTACTACTTAGAATTTCATATTTTGCGGCTACTGCAGCTGATGTAAAACCATTTTTAAAGTCATTAATAGCTTTTATTAAATCTTCTTTACTATAATTTCCTCTTTCCATTATTAAATATTACATCAAAAAAAAAATGTATCAACACGTGAATAATTAAATAATAATAATACAAATTCTAATTCAAAACAATAATATCATACGAAAGTAGTAAAATTAGTAATGATATATACGTTTGTTGCGCTTGAATTTGGTGTAATTGAACAGCCACCAACGAAAATATCGATCTTTTTACTATTGGTATCATCTCCCATACAATCATATTGCATATATTTTGCATTTGAGACCTTCATCAAATGATTGAAGTTATTTAATGAAATTAACTAATTAATATAAAACAGTATTATCGAACACCTCTGCATATTGGTACTGCGTACTTTGCATGACATGTAATACATATTCGATAGATGTCGGTGAGTTGTGCTATATCATTCTTGACATGATAATCAATCATACGCAAGAGATGTGTATTTAATTATTTTCAATACCGATAGGTGCAAAAAATTGAATCCTTCAGTCAAAAATCATATATCAATAATTTTAGAAATGCTGTAAAAAGCTGTTAGCGCAATCTCGTGCGGGATTAAAAATGTGAAACACGATGTAGTTGCTATGGCCGGTATTCTAAAAGCTGTTGTATTTTTTATGCATACTGATGTATATTTCTTCATAATGGCTTACCTTACATTATATACTTTCAAAAGTATAATACTCCATATATGCTTTAATCACATATTACGTATGCATCATATCTGATATTTCCTTGAAGTCCTCTATGACAGTCTATAATGATCCCTGAGTCTTGTCTCTCACGAGTCCAAAACCTGTTTGCCATAGTTTGTGATGGATCGATAACCTGTCTGCCGCGTCTGTCATGAGTCCAGAGACCTGTCTGTCACGATCTGTGATGAATTCAAAGCCCTGCCTGTCACGGGTCTGTGATGGCATCAGAGACCTGTCTGCCACGGTCTGCGATGGGTCCAAAGCCTTGTCTGTCACGGTCTGTGATGGGTCCGAAGCCCTATCTGTCACGGTCTGTAACAGGTCATGTGAGTGTCTGTCACGGTCTGTGATGGGCCCAGAGACCTGTCTGTCACGGCCTGTAACGGATCCAGACCCTGCCTGTCACGGTCTGTGGGGGGGGAGGGGGAGGGTCCAAATTTCTACCCCTAAACACTTCGACACTCCTTTTCAGATCGTGTTTCACAAAACAACTCCGCTTACAAGCATTAACGTAAATATCATCAGATGCGCTATCAGAAACATCCATTTGGACTGAACCTCTGGATATTAACGTATCATCAATAGAAAAAGATTTTTTGTAACGAAAGTACAAAAAAGTTTTAAGTTTAAATAAGAAAAAATTTCATTTACTAAAAAACATTTTTTTCTATGTGATTTATATAGACTGTTCTTATTAGGAATATTTTTCGCTGGTTGTTCTTATTGGGCACAGCGTTCCTAACAAGAACAGACGAGTTATTTTTTAAAATTTAATAACTCTGTTATTATAAATCAAAAAAATCTGAACCTTGAAATTTTAACTCTATGATTAATAACAAACATTTTTTGTTTCGGGAATATATCGATATTTTCAAGTTCAAATTAGAAAAAGCTCGTTTACTAAAAAAATGTTTTTTCTATATATTTTATATGGTCTGTTCTTATTAGGAACAGTGTTTGGCTTGTTGTTCTTATTAGGACAAGCGACCCTAATAGGAACAAATTCAATTACTTGTAAAATACCGCTAATTATAGGTTTAATTTACGAGATAATAAAATAGTTTTTGCATCATTCGATGTAGCAAACATTTCTGCATCCAGAAATGTAAAAAATACTTTGTAATTTTAAAAATTTAATCAGTAAAAAAGCAAATTACTGGCACCTCTGAAAAGTCTGTTCTTATTGGAGACATTGACTGTAGACCACTTGATAAGATTTTGAGTTAGAAACATCAGAAATAATCTATACACAGGTTATCGTGGTAACTTATACACACCCACACCCACACCCTTCTATAATAAGGATAACAGTTCGACTGCATCGATTCTTCCACAACTCTAACAATTTTTACTAACTGAATTTTTCTTTTTATCGCTTGTCTTGTTTGTTTGTCTTTTATTTTTACATTCTATCTTATTTGTAGTGTTTCATGTTCAGTATAATATTATTCACCAATGATTTTTGCTTATTCCAGATTCATTCTTCTTATTTCTCCAATCATCTATTCAATTATTGTCAATTGGAATATGTCTCTAAATAATTTTCAACGTTATCCATCGGTTGTATTCACATCGGATGAAGAGGCTGGTGAGAAGGATGATACTCTAATGGACGCAGAATTTTCTACATCAATGGCACAACATGTTCATTCAGATGTAATACAAACAAATGAACAACAATTAGTTCTACTACCACCACTACCATCGACACCAATGCGTTCATTAGCTCGAAGGCAACGAACAACAACAACAACAGCAAGAGCACAAGAAATTGAACTGATCGATTTGGTAACACCAAAAAAATCGCCAACTCTTCATTATCAGTCAAATTATATATCACGTACAATTCATTTTTTTAATCAACAACGTTTATCAATTTTACCTAAATTTCCAACAACGGGTAATACTACCAATGTACATTTATTATTAGCCAATGTACCTATGGCTCAATTATCATCCGAAGAATTGGCACGTCGTCAAACTGGTCAATATAAACCACTCTTTACAATTTCAAATTATGATCCATCAGTAACATCACTTATGGTTAATAATTATTATACATATTTTGGTCCCATACTTGAACGTTTCAAGGTTGATGTAGCCATTTTAGATTATAATTATGGACTTTTAAAAAATTATCTTAAATTATATCGTAGTGCTCGTCTACGAATTCTATCAACTGACAAACTTTCAGAAGATCCTTTATATTTAAGTGATACAGAATTTCCACAATTATTTGAATTCTTTTTACAAATCGATGTTGATCTTTTCTATATGAAAACATGTTCATTTCGTGATGCACAACCAAGATCAATAACAGAAGGTATATTTTGTTCCAATATACCTGATTGTCTTTATACAATGTCAAGATGTGGTGATTGTAATTTATGTCAACAATCAAATGATATCAATTATCGTCAACAAGCACCAGTCTTATTTAATCGTTATGAAAGACATCGATTTGTCAATGGATATGAGTCGATATTAAATTGTCCGGCAACATGTGATACAAAAAATTATATTTATGTTCTAACATGTGTATGTGGTCAATTTGAATTTATTAGTGATACAAAATTTGCATTGAATGTTCGATTACGTGGTCATCGTTTTATTGGTAATAATCTTATACGTAAATTTTTAGTTGGTGAAAATAATCTTAAGCATATTTAACTTACAGAAGAACAATCAACGTCATTACACAAAGAAAATATGTTATTATATCAACATTCAATGCAATGTTCAGCAGCCGTACAAATGTTTTTATATAGAAATGAAGATTGTTGGCGATTTGTACCACTGCCAATTGATGAAGCTAATCAAGATAATTCTCGCTATCATAATATGCGAGCAACAACAACTACAGAGACGAATATTCATCCAAATTGAAATATCGAAAAACATCTTCATAATATAAGAAATCCACCTCAAGGATATAAATTTTCAAAACGTCAAATAGAACAACAAATTGAATTCTTTGAAAAGAATATGATTAAAAATCCATTTTATGAACAGATTGATATTTATCATGCAGCTATTATTGCTGTTTTACCAGCAAATACATCAGATTTATTTCGGCATATTGTTCATTCATTATTCGTTACACATACGGAAGCAAAATTAAATGTGTTAGGTCATGTAGTTGATCGTACTGGATATATGAATGTTCGGCATGGTATATGGTGTGCTAATTTAGTACGTCATTCAAATTAATTAAGATTTTCAAAACTATTAGCATTCCATAGGCATACATATGTTCGTAGCATATATTTGCATGTTTCAAAACACAAGATATACTCTATTTATTTTATCAGTTTGATTTTTACTTTCTTTGCATTTGAACAATTTTCTTCTTTTTCTTATTGTACTTCTTTCATTCATTTAATATTCTTGAATTATTTGAATCCTAAGTTGGTTTCTGCTTAAAAATTTTCATGCAACATTTATTCATTAATATTCAATTATTTTAGATTAAAAATCATACGAAACTAAACACAAGTGAATATGTTTTCTTGCATTGTCTTTCATATTTGAATTCACTGTGCTTTTTACTCTACAAATTAAATGATATGTCTGCTTTATATTTGAAATATCTGGTAATAAACATTTTTGTTTTGTTTTCTATTTTAGATATAGAAATCTCTAGCCCTGAAGAGTACTATCTTAAAAAAGATACGAAACGCGTCGGCGAAAATAATCTGCATTTCTTTTAAATTAATTTTTATTCAAGCATATGTATTTATATTTATTTCATTCTAATTTAATTTTCGACAGGGAAATCGATTGCTGAAAAGGAAGAGTTGAGACTAGCAGATTGTACTTGTCTTTTCATTAAGAGATAGGTTGATCTGTTTTCTAATTGATTTACCCACACCCAATACGAATCTATCGATGATATAGCTTGTCTAATTAATACATATTTAAAAGAATTTCAACATTCTATTTTTTTTTATACAAAGGTCAGTCTATTCGTAATTGTATCGAATAGTTTTCTTTTAGACATAAATTAAAATGATTAGCCATCTATTCTATTCGTACCTATTTTCGATTGTGTTTTGTTTTTCAAATATTCAACATGTTGTTGGTCATAATGGATCTTTAACATATTCAAATAATGGTTCAATATTAACACAATGGATAAATATGATATGTGGTTTACTGATATTAGCGTTCCTTGGTATCTGTATAAATACTGTAATAAATTACTATCAATTACAAAATGTTATATCTATCATTCAATCTTCAACCAAGCAAATATTGAAGATAAATATGAATAATATTGAAACGAAGAAGCATAAAGAAATGAAAGATTTAGCAACTTTCGTACCATTAAAACCATACAAATTCATCAATATTAATCCAAAATCATTGCCAACTGTAGTGGATGAATTAATAACTGAAGCTAAGCAAACAAAAAAAATTACATGCTTCTGTTTAGACAATTTAATGGAAATAGAATTTATCCAAGAATCTCAATCAATAATTACTCATATTGAAATATCTCGAGACTATACTTGTTTGTACGAGAAAATTAGTGAGCTATTCTCAACCATTTTCGATTCATCGAATAGTATTTAAGCATGGGGTGATATATATGATAAATTAGTGGATTATGAAGATTATCACTTCTATATATATAGAAATTTTAATAAAATTCAATTTATTAATATACAACAAGATTTTAAGATATGGTATAATAGAACTTTTCCTCATAACGAAAGTTGTAGTCAGATACTTCATTTTCTTGATATGGATGGTCCATTATGTTCCTGTGCACACCGACCATATAAATCTCAGATAGACAAGTGGTCAATATGGATGGCTATTGCATACACTTTCGATGAAAATCTACAAAAGGGGAATGATAATCGTCATGCATGCTTAGCAATAACAAAACTTTCAATGATTATTCAAGAAAAATGGAGTCGTCAACAAGTTATAGATTATATAAGAGAACATCATTTCGGACAAAAAGTAAAGATTTATCTATCTTCATCATTTGTACTAACAAGTATATTCTTCTATTGTAGGATGCATGAAAATATTTCATTTTTGTCAAACACATGGACTTATCAACTTCATAAGCTTCTAATTCTCTTAAATAAAACACATTAATTCTTACGTTCTCTATCCATGTTTTAATTTCGCTTTGAAATACGATAATAATCTTGTTTTATTTTCTATTGCAAATACATATATCTCCAGCTCTGAAGAGTACTATCTTATAAAAGATACGAAATGCGTCGGCAAAATTAACTCTGCATTTCTTTTCAATTATTTTAATCAAAGCACAATTTATTTGTTGATATTTAATTTTAATTTGACTTTCGACTAGGTCGATTGCTGAAAAGCAAGAGTTGAGAACAGCAGATTGATTTGTATGATAGACATATAGGTCGATCTGTTTGCAATTGATTCACGTACACCCAATTGTATCAGGCATCAAATTATTTGAATAATATTATTCCAATTTGATCCATTTATCTCTCAACTTATTCAACGATTCATGTCGACAATCTCTTATACTAATCAAATACCATTGCAACAAACAAATGCACCACCACCACCACCACCACAAAGATATATGAATTCACGTCGTCGTGGTGGTGTTTTTGGGGACAGCCAGTTCAATTACAGGAGGAGCAATCAATATAGTTATAGGGGCAACCCATATAATTATCGAAATTATCCGAATAGAGGCAATCTATACAATCAAAAACATTTTTATCATCGAAATATTTATTATAATCGAAATTATCAACCACAGCGTTATTATAATGGCTATAATGGTGGTGGCTATAGTATTATAAGTCGGTCAACACCACGACAAGGAAGATTTTATCAGAGACCAATTAGAAGAATAAATCAAAATCGACCAGAAAGTCATTTCAATCGACCAAGAAGTCGTTCAAATCAACGAAGAAGTCGTTCAAACCAACAAGGAATGAGTCAATTAAGACAACAACGTACACGTGGTCCAAGGTAATTAAGATTAAATGATTTTATGTCACCACAGTTACGTGATCCTTCACCAGATACTCGAAGTCTTCCTTCAGATTTTAATTTGGTAACAACGATAACCACAAATATTTCACCTGATGCATTACCACAATGTGAAAGTTTTAGAAATAACACTACACAACCATTTGTAGTTAATCAAAATGAACAAGAAAATCAGCAACAAAATCGACGACAATAAAATACAACGACATTCTTTAGACGTCGTCAAGATCGAAATCGACAACAACAACAAAGTCATCGAAATAAATTTGTTCAAAATAATCGATTTGCTCCACTTGTTGATATACAAGATATTGATCAAAATGAAATTGATTTAACTGATGAAGAGTCAGCACAATATAATACAAATAATAAAAAGAATAAGAAACTAAAGAAAACGCGACTTTATCTTGAACCAAATAGAATGTTAAGGTCAAGGGAGAAACGGCGGATTTCGGACTCCCGGGATTTCCGGATTTTCATGGGATTCCAGGATTTTCATGGGATTTCCGGATTCTCATGGAATTTCCGGATTCACGTGGGACTCCCAGGGTTCTCGTGGGATTCCCGTGATTCCTATGGGGTTCCTGTATTCTCGGAATCCCACAAGAATCTCGGGAATCCTATGGGAATCTCGCATTCCCCTATTCTCGGAATTTTTATAATCACAAATGAGAGTCCCGAAATTCATATTTAACCTCTAATGATCCTCACCTTCGTCCTGAAAATCTCACAGAGCTCACTATCAAGACTTCACTGCTTTATCACATGGTTACAAAAGCTGCATTAAACTATTGAGGAAAATCATTTCGTAGGCGAACTTTTTTCGTATGCTTGACCTGTGTAGACGTCAAGGCAAGGAGAATCGACGGATTTCATATTCTGAGAATTCCCGATATTTTCGGGTTTCCCGCGAGATCCCTACAGAATTCCTGAGAATCTCATGGCCTTCTCTGAATTCATATTGTATTTCTAAAGCCTATATTCAATTTGTAGAAGTCTTCTTATGCTCTTGGAAGCTCTGTAGAGACAAGGTATAGAAGCAAGAGAGCCTTTATTATATCATTTAAATAGAAATATTGAGTTAAACAATTAAAAAAAAAGCTGCTGCCGTCAGAAGTCTACACACGTCACCTATGATGATGGGTATGGAGTCCGCTGGAGCAACAGAGTAGTTTATTTTTTCGTAATTTTTATTGAAAAAAAAGCAAAAATATAGAATAACAAGCAGCAAGAAAAAAAACCAATTTCATAAGAAATAAATCTATAGTTTATGTTATGTAGTCTCCTATCTACTCAACGACTCGACTGTTGAACATGTTTAAGCCGATCCGCTGACAAGATAGGTTCTTTGTCTGTTAAAAGTCAACAGGCTGTTTGCTTATGAATGTATTTTTTTACCATCAATCTCGACACAAAAGAAGGAATTGGTGAATGAAAGAGATATGGTGTCAAAGACTCTCATTCCTCGGCATTGTGACTTACCATTTGTTGTTATTTGAGGTACGTCATCAGTTTCGTCTTCAGACGAACTGTACTCCTCCGATTTCGATAACATGTAAACATCAGATTCTGATTCATCATCCGATTACCATCAGATGAATAGATTTGTCTACTATCAGCTGATATTGTTTTGAACTTTTTTTCGAATTGGGTTCGCACAAAAGAACTTACTTATTTCAATGTAGTTTTTTTTCTTTTTTTCTAAAGCAATATTAACATCAAGTCCGAAGAGAAGATGATAAGCATGATCAAAAGCTCGAGAAATAGTTGTTTGAATATTATCATATGTAAGAAAATCACTAGATAAATTTGAAACTAACTTTTTCGAAACAATTTTTTTTGTCGTCGTTTGTCATGCTTTGGAAACTGTAATGGACAGTTCAACTGACCAGATTGACTTTTGTTCTCTAGCTCGGTTAGTACAGAGAGCTTACCGACTCGTTTAAGAAATTGTTCAGTAGTAAAATTTACTACAGAAGAAAAAGCTCCTGACATTGATCTGGTAAGTCGAAAAGTAGCCTCGCATGGCTGTGAATAATAGTCTGATATGGAAAGAGCAGATTCAGGCAAGTCATGCTGATACACGAGAAGACAAATACCAAGTAAACTATGAGCATTAAGCTCGATTAAAAAATGTGCAGGATTAGTGATAAACAAATTCCTTTTTTTCTTTTCAAAAAAATATTCTAAAGTATTCTTTTCTTCAATTATGTGTAACCAGGTTTGCCATACACGACATAAAAATACTGCTAGCCAACTACGATAGATGCGATCAATAATCGATGCATTAGGCTCAACATAGGCTACAATAATACTCCGCAACAGAAGCAAATAAACTGGTATAGCTTGAGAATCATCAACATCCTGAAGACCATTGATTACATCATCACTTACAAGCTTGAGACAAGACTTAAAGTTTTGCCGGTCTTTCGGATCTATGTCCGTCTTAACAAGTCCATGTTCAAATCTTGATTTACTATGAATTAGCTTCATCAAAACCTCGATGGAAACATTTTCTTTTCCAATCAACATTGATGCAATTTCAGAAAGTATACGGTTACGAAGCTTTGTGCACAAATGTGTAGGATCTTGAAAACAGAAAAAGATTTGACTAGTTTTCATAAAAAACCAAATTAACCAGTCTCTTGGCAAATCAATCTTTAGTTCTGGAATCACAATCAGTAGCAAAGACTACGATACGAACATTCGATTGTCGAGAACTTTCGAATATCCACATCCATCGATTAAAAATATCAATGGCTGTAAACGTGTTGCTGATTCCATAGGCGGCCAGTAGATATGGCGACGATTGTCGATCAGATGCCATGAGTGGCTGAACCATATGAATATTCAAGTAATTCAATGTATCATTATTCTCAAACCAATATTTTAACTGATCAAAAGAATCAGTCTGAAAATGACGCGAAATAGAAACGCCATTTTTCAGTGGGGTTGAGAACCCTGTGAAAGTGTTATTGATTGCATTAAAAGTAATTTTTTTATGATTGCCGTCGTATCCTCAGAACAAACTGCTATTTGATAGCCTAATGAATTTTGTTGATGATAAAGTAAGTCATATCTAAATATGCCTTCTTCAATGTTTGCACCATCTTTTTCGAAGATATCATCCAAGGTGGACAACGCTGGCAGTGCGCCAGGCAGATTTAATCGGACGAATTCGTAGGCATTTCGTCCTGCTAACACAAACGGGGCTTGTGCAAAGTTTAATACGGCTTCACTATATCGATAATTACTTTTATTTTTCTGAAGATTACTGAAAATATTTTCAAGAAAAGCTATTAAAAAAGAATAGCTGTCTTGTAAATGATTATTTTCATTTATTTCATATTTATTTATTAATAATTTTAGCAACGAAGAAATATTATTATTTGGAGTTGCTGTTGATTCTGTTTGTTGGTTTTGGTCGCTTACGGCATGAAGAGCTTCAATAAAACGATCAAAATCCAAACGTAAACCAGGTTTGAGCATAATAGTACCATCATCGAGATGAAGGCACGCTCGTTGTGTTATGCTTTCCAGTTCTCGATAGTTTTTCTGGAAAACAGGAAGAATATCATCTTTAGCCAATAGTAATTTGTATACTGTATTAATCGAGAGTACTTCCATCAATTCTTTAAAGACGTCTCCACACGTCTGACGAACCAGTTCGAAAAAAGTTTCTCCTTCGAAAGAAAGAACATTATCGGACAAAGTAAGTCTCGGAAATGTTCGAAGCATTTATTGTCCTACTCAATGAAGGGCTGAATAATTTTTTCCAAGAAACCAAATAACAAAAATTGACTTTTTTTTATAATGAAGGTATACGATGAATAACGAATAAGGCGAGAATTGCTTATTCCCTCAACTGAAGGGAGGGTCATACGAAATAAAATGCGTTTGTTTGTTATCTTGATTGATTGGGGTCAAAAAAACATACCAGAGAGGTTAGCTTATTTTAAGACTTTTGGTCGTTTTGAGTGAACTTTGCCATAGGTTGTCGAGGGCCAGGATTCCAAATCTGACAAGGGAACCTCCTCAGGTGTAAAATCGCTTTTCGCTCGAGACTATTGCCATTAGATAGGCCTTAGTGAGTAGTGAAAAAGTCCACAAGGGTTTCGGTGCATGGCCTTCTCTCGTCGAGTTATGAGTGTTTTACTCAATTTTTGGTCTATGAGCATCGCATTTCCGAAAAACCCAATGATCGAATTTCGAGCTGAAATTTTGTCCATAGATAGGTATTATGGCCACTAGAAAGTCCCCAAAGTTTGAGCTAAAATGAACTCATCCTTACCAAGATATTCATATTTTAAAGAAACACCTGTTTGGGGCTGCGTTTCAAAATAGGGACACTTTCATGACAAGCTAGTATCTCGGCAAGGATGAGGTCGGTGTGGCTCAAACCGTGGAAACTTTCTAGTGACCATGATACCTATCTATGGACAAAATTTCAGCTCGAAATTCGATCACTGGGTTTTTCGAAAATGCTATGCCCATAGACCAACAATTGGGTGAAACACTCATAACTCGATGAGAGAAGGCCATGCACCGAAACCCTTGTGGACTTTTTCACTACTCACTAAGGCCTTACTAATGGTAATAGTCTCGAGCAAAAAGCAATTTTACACCTGAAGAGGTTCCCTCGTGAGACATTGGTGAATGAAATTGATTGTTTTACAGTCGAAAAATATTTCTTTGACCAAAGATTTTTGCTTGATTATCGGCGCGTTTAAGGCGTTATCTGGACACCAAAAACAAATTTGATCGCCTGACGATATTTGCCTAGTTTGTTAACGCTATTGACGAAATCGGAGGAAGCGAAAAATAAAATGAAAAGCTCCCAAGGCCTTGTTTCGAAAGAAATATATGGTCGTCATTAAAGTATGTACTTGAGAAAGACAAATATTGAATATTGATGATAAGAAATCGGAGAAAAAATGGCGAACCTTTTGCATTCACGTGCACATAAAGAAATAATCATTCATTTCTGCCATTGAGACTTGAGTGTTTTTGGCCTGACATTACTTGATCATTATCGAACTTCATCTTTGATATGATGATAAAGAGAAATACTACTGTATTTCCTGATACGTTACTGGTTAGAACAAACGATGAAAATAAAGAAGGTATAACACTTCTCTGGTATGATCCCAATATTGAATCTCATCATGATACAGAAAGAACTAAACAGCAACTTCGTTCTATCAATGATTTCGTTCTCTTTCACACTGATCTTGATCAATGTGTTAAATTTATTCAGTCAATTGAGAAAGAAAAGATTTTTTTTGATTACATCAGGATCAAAAGCAAAAGAATTTCTTCCTCTTATCTCTCATCTTCGTCAAGTTGATTCCACCTTCATCTTTTGTGTAAAAAAAGACAAATATCAACATCTTATTGATAAATATTCAAAAATCGTTGGTATTTATTCTTGTCTTGATGAGTTATGTTCATCTATTCGACAAGAAATCAATCTTTGTAATAAACAACTAGAAGCATTCCGTATCTTTGATCATCATCAACAATTAACAAAAGATCTGTTAAAACAATCAGGTGAATTTCTTTGGTTGCAGCTCTTTCATTATATAATTATTCGTCTTCCACGAGATCAACAAGCAAAAAAACAAATGATCGATATTTGTCGAGATTATTATCGTGGAAATAGCGACGAATTGAAATCAATTGATAAATTTGAACGAGAATATCGTCCAGAAGATGCTATTCATTGGTATTCAAAACAATCATTTATCTACAGAATGATCAATAAAGCATTGAGAACTGAAGATCTTGATCAATTACAAACATTTCGATTTTTCATTGGTGATCTTTCACAAAGTCTTTCATATGAACATCAAAAGATTCTTTCATCTGATGAAACTATCTTAACTGTTTATCGAGGAACGAAATTAAATGAAGACGAATTTGAAAAACTCAAAGAAAATCAAGGAAAAATCATTACAACAAATGGATATTTATCAACTAGTCGACATCGACAGCTAGCTATCAACTTTTTTATGAAACCAACTAAAAGAACTGGTGTTATTCCTCTTCTCTTTCAGATTCAATGTCATATTCAACACATTGGTAAAAGTATTATCTATGCTGATATTGCTAAATTTAGTGATTATCCTGATGAAGAAGAGGTTCTTTTTGATCTCAATGCTGCATTTCGATTAGATTCAATCGAAAAAGAAGGATACATACAACTGATTAAAATGACTTTATCGAATGAAGGAGAAAAAATCACCAGAAATTATATCGAACTAACACAAAAAGAAACAGAAGAAATGAGTGTTGCAATTGTATTTGGAAGATTAATGTATAATCTTGGTCAATATGAAAAATCACAAAAATATTTTCAAGAACTCTTAAATAATCCAAATGGTGAAGATATTCCTTGGATTCAATATAATATTGGACGAGTTCTTCAGTTTAAAGGTCAATGGAATGAAGCAAGAGAATATTATCAACAGGCTTATCATCGAATGATCGATTCAATACCACCAAGAATCAAAGATGCAGCACATGTTATCAATAGTATCGGTATTATGCTATATCAACATGGAAAATACAATCAAGCTCTGGATTATCATCAACAAGTATTGAAAATCTATGATAAACTCTATCCAGCCGGACATGTCGACGTTACTCGAACCCTTAACAATATCGGCTGCATTCTCAATGATCAAGGCAACTATGATCAAGCTCTCGACTATCATCACCGAGCACTAGAAATGCGTGAAAAATTCTATCCATTTGGTCATGTTGACATTGCTCGAACCTTAAATAGCATTGCCGTTGTTTACAAGAACCAAGGCAAGTATGATCAAGCTCTCGATTATCATCAACGATCACTGAGAATACGCGAGAAATTTTATCCATTTGATCATGTTGACATTGCTCATAGCCTCAATAACATCGGCACCATTTTCAAAGATCAAGGAAAGTACGATGAAGCCCTGGAATACTATGAAAGATCATTAAAAATACGTGAGAAATTCTATCAATTTAGTCATGTCGATATCGGTCGAAGTTTAGATAACATTGGACTATGTTATGAGCATAATAACCAGAAAAATATGGCAATGGACTATTATCAACGAGCATTGACCATCTATGAGAAATTTCTTCCTCTTGAACATCCATATCGAGTCAAAACTGTCTGCAATATTCACAGAATTTCTGAAAAAGCTGAAACTATATGATTAAATGTCGAACAAGATTATTTCATCATTGCTCAGAGATTTTCATCTTTCATTTTCATTCTCGACCTGTGAAAATACACATTGACAACTAAACACTAAATACATTTTTTGATTGCTGATTCGGTAATATATAATACAAAGGAAAAACATAAAATAATAAGATCGTGCTTTGATCGTAGACCATCTTGCAACGTAACTTTTCATAAAAATGGTTTAGTATCTCAAACGAAATCTTGAGGGTGGTGTGAGTATAATGATTAACTAACACTATCGCCATTTCGATTTAATTAAGGATCTCATCAGATAGCAATAAGACATCTGCATATTAAATAAAACTTTAAATTAAAAGAATTTTTTTTAATAATATTTAAAGATTTATTTAAAGCAGCAAGTAATCATCAATCATATGGTCAGTATGACGATTACTTACTACATTATCATTTCGATCAAGTTAAACAACGAATCATTGATTTACATTGGATAAAACGAAAGATGAGTAGATGAAATACCAATCAGATAATCTTCTCGAATATCATTGTTTTAATAGTTTTTGTTATCAGAAGCATTATTCCTATTTATATATATATATATATATGACGGAGATAACAGATAAAACAAATATTCGTTTTATTGTTTTCAAAGATGATGGATTTATAGTAAATAATCTGACGAGTATCACTTTACACCAATCTAAGTTATTATGGTCCATTGAAGATATTCAATAATTGATACCATTGGGCAATGATAGACTTGCATCTGATGTTTCACTTCAATTCAAAAGCTATGAAGTCTAAATAAAAGTTTTTTTTTTTATTCGACAAAGAGAATCTCGTCATTTTATGTACTTAAGTAATACTACACAATATACTTCCTTTGTTTTTCGCACACTCTTACTTATGATTATAATTCAATTATTTTCCTCAAATGTTAACATTAAAAATGTTGAGATGCTTAGATATCGGAAATAATTATTCATTATTAAAATGAAAAATATTCAACTTGATCCTAACGAGAAAATTCTAATCAATAGCTATACATTTATATACAGTGTGGTCAACAGTGCCCACACCGATCAGATATTAAAAATTTTATAGTCATTTTCGGGATTATGACAAGTCTACAATAATGATGGATCAAAATATTAGCACATAGAACTCTATTTAAGAAGCTATGAAAATTGACACCTTAAACACGGATTCAGGAAATCTAAACTCTTGAAATTTTGAATCATTCAAGTAAATTCAGGATTTGATATGCTAATACTTAACACACACATACTTCTGCTGAGAAGTTCACGAAAAATAGATAATACAATCTTAGCTCTGATTTGAATTCATTGAATATCTATAGTCTTTATGAGAGATATTCCTAGTTTGAACAAATTCTTATTACTCATATAACTTTCAACTTATACGATCGACATCTACCGAAAATATTTTCGATATTCGTCAACTTCGCTCGCTGACTCTGAATAAAATAACTTCTAACAATCTCAATCATATTTTACAAGTTTTCGCATCTTGTCCTCTAATTTCGTTTTCTATACATTCGGGATGAAATATGGAAAAACTAGCGATCCTATTGTTATCATCAGTTGCCCAATTCAAACTTCGAAAATTAAATTTAAGATATTTCGATTGATCAATCGATAACATAGAATAGAAACATGTTTCTACAGCACAGCATTTCAAACTAGAAAACTGTACCTATTCACAATATCAGATCATTCTAATAGTTTACCAAATTTAAAAACATTCATAATCAGAAATTCTATTATTAAAGATTGTAATGAAATGCTCTTTAACTCTTATCCACAATTTATTTCTCTGACAATCATTCAGATATTGTTGCTCTTCATGTTTCATCAATTAAATTATCATAACTTTCTCCATAGACAATTTTCGTTTTTCAAACCAACTATTTCCTACAGCACTTTTTAGAACATCATGTGGATCAGAACCTAAAAATGTCACATACTCTACTGGTTCTGATTAAATCATTTTCTTGACAACATTTAACACTGGTTCTATGATCTTTGTTACTTTCAAAACTAAATTAGTGAACGTAAACATTATAGCAAACAAACAAATTAAGTGGAAAATGAACGAACGAATGAAGAATAGGATGATAAGTAAAAAACATCTTACAAGAATAGAAGGTGACACATGCTTCATACGTGTTTCATATTTGAGGGTTATCAAGTCATAAGAGAAATCTATAAGAGGTGGGGAAGGCTATACTAAAGTATACCCGAATACAATACCCTTTATTCTACAACTACCTTTTTTGTGATTAAAAATCAATGTTGAAGAGGGTGTGAGTGTGAGTGTTGTCGCAGATTAACAGAAAATATATACCCACTGCCACAATTTGTGGTAAATGATAGACATTGATGTTGTTAGAAGAACACATGCGAAAACTTATAAAGATCGTTTTGTAAACTTTATATTTGATTTGAAAATAAAGTTTTAACGTAGGTGTTAAAAATTGTCCACTATAGATAGTAGATTCTATTTATGTGAAAGAGAGATTTATTTTATTTTTTCGTCAGTTATTTCTATGTAACTTTTTGTTCGTATATATTAACAACAACACCGTACACATTCACTTTTTTCTTTCAGTTCTTTCAAAATGTTCTAAAAGTTTCGTGTTTGAGAAGAGAAAAGTAACCACAAATAGGTCTCTTTTTTTTTTCTTTCTCTGCTGGCTAATTCTTATATAATGTAAGTCAGTGATATTTCTCTTTTTTGACTATAGTTAAAGGTATGTGTACTCTTGTTTTTCGCTCTCGTTTGTGTTTATAAGCTAAGAGCATAGGTGGCATATAATGCATACAATTTCTGTCAAAGGAACGTTTTGTCCACGTTGATGAAGAGAAAAAAAAAATTTGCATTCGTGTTCACATAATGATAGTTGAGGAAAAGCAAAAAAAAACATCTTGTATAACTGAAATTGAAAGAGTTATCGTTAAACAAACTATTTTTTTGTCCGATAAAAACTGTTTTTTGTTTATCTGAGATGAAGAACAGATGAACATGGATAAAATTAAAATTTTTCATGATTGTGTAGCAAGAAAGAAAATCTCTGTGTCGACCTTCAACTACGCACAAAGTTCTCTTTCAAAAAAATCGAATGGTGAACAATTGTGTAAGAGTTATTCTGTCGAAATGATTACTGTGATCAACAACTATCAAGCGGATAATTAATAAAATTAAAATTAATATTTTCAATTTTTTTTTTCTTCAGTATTCTTGAGTATTTTTGGATGGTGGAAAATTTTTTTTTTTTGACAGAAAGCACTTTCTGTAAATTTAGGTTTGACATTTAAGAGAAATTTTTTTTGCACTTTCGTAAAAGATGTTCCTCCAATATTCCCGACTAATTAAGAGACTTTTTCTAATTTTCACAGCACAAACTGTTTTCTCTTTTCAGTAAATCCCCCTTGCATATAAGAACTAGTCACTTCTAATAATCTTATTCGATCTCGATAAAAAAAAATAAGAATTATTTTTAGTCATTTTATGAAACACGATTGAAAAGAAGTGTTGAAGTATGAAGGTTGAAAAGTGAATAACTCCCCGCTCTGATCCACTGTCGTTGACAAACATATGACGAACTGTGACTAACATAGAATCTTTAATGAAAGTTTGGTCATCATTCGTTCTTTCTCTTTATTTTCACTTTTCTCTCGTCATTGATCATTTCTATTATTACTACATATAATAAGATCGTTCATCTACATAACTTTTTTCGAATCAACTCCTATCGTGTTTCACATTTCAATCCTGAACGGATTACGCTTACAAATTTTTACTCTTATATTTATAGTAGAGATCGAGAGCTTCCGGAATAATTACAGATTTATTATTTTAAACCAATCCGTTATTATATTTCACTTACATTTTTTCTAAGGCCAAAAAAATTAAAAGTATACAAATTTTTTTCAAATTTCGATCTGAAAGAAAACAAGTTTTTACAACCTACAACGGCAGAAATGCTCATTATGCCCGAAAATAGATAGATCAATATTGAAATACCGAGAAAAATAACGAAAGGCCATTAAGGTCGTCAACCTTTTGTGGATGATATCCTTCTTTTGAGAAATAGCTAAAAAGTTATCGCTATTTCCATTCAAATTCTTCTTCCTTCTAGATTTCATCTATAAAGCAAACATATGTCGTCGTCACTCATACGAAATGGTAGTAGTGCTTTTCTATCATCATCATCGAAAGGTAATTGTTTACATTTGAGTAATTGAATAGTTATTCTCAAAATTTTTCGGATGCAGACGAGCACGATAACAAAAGAACCAATAGGAAACAAAAATAGCTTCGCATGAAGCTAACTTTTATGGAATTTTTGAGAGAGAGGAAACTAAGTTACTCTTTTTTGAATTATCCAAAAATGAGTAATTCCAACGTCCATTGTTTAATAGATTTGTGATAATAGGGGATGTATGAGTCACTAAATATCTGTAGGTCGGTACTTCTTTCATCCATATGAGTTTCAACCTCATTTGAAAACGTTTTAATTGACTAGAAAAGATCCCCAAGTGATAAATTGTTATTGAACTATTTTGAGGAAACATAGGTGTAGGTGTCTCTTCTTCAACCATCCATTCATATCCTTTGTGAATTGTTAATTCAATTGAATAGAAAAGGAATTAAGTTATCCACCTATGGTCAATATTGCTATTTGACAGCATGCTTGATCGAGTTGTCAAACATCTCTTAAGTACTTCTATTAGAACTTTTTCACCATTAAATTGGTCATTGATTATTGCATATTAGGTGTGATTTGAATCTTGAAAAATCTTACTGATTGAACTATGAGAAAGGGAAGGAAGAGAAAAATAAATGCCTATCGTTTTTATTCTTATATGAGGAAGCAACTATATTGGTATACGGACAGAACGCCTTATTTACAGAGGAGAATCGAACCCATTATCTCATGAATGTTAATTAGATGTTTTACCATTGAATTACTGAGAAACTGAACTATTCTCTTCTCGCCTAGTATCCGTTAAAGAATTATAACATTCAATTTTTATTTTTTTCGCCAAATGTTCACTTGAGTGTTCGCTATGGTTGTAGAATTGGAATCTGCTGCTGCTGCTGCTGCATGTATGCTACGTCTACTCACTTTTCAACCTACTAACTAGATGATGATCTATGCCTTTTCTCTTTATTTCTAGTGTCAATGTTTCCAATGTTGTCCAATGAATTGATAGTGATAGTATTCGATTATCTTAATCCAGTCGATATTCTCTATACTTTCTCCAATCTCAATCATCGTTTTACTTATATAATTCATAAATACAAACGAAATGTTAAACTGATCAATTGATATTTATCAATAATGATCATCTATTTCAACAGTTTCCTTCACTACAATATTTATTTATCTCAACAATTGATCTGGATTTCGCTAAAAAACTTATTTGATTGAATCGATCGTTTAAGCGTCTGATTAAAATCGAATTGAAAAATGATGATACTGACATTTGACCTAATCAGTGTATATTGTCATACTGTTCCATAAGTTTTCGTGAAAGAACTTGGAATTTTCAGGATTTGTAGAGAATATTGTACTTAACATTTTTATAAGAAAAAGTTTGATAAAATCATCCAGTACACTACGAAATTTGTTCGACTAAGTTATCATTTTTGACCACTTTTATGTAAGTTGTTCTCTGACAATTTTGATCAAATAAACCTGTCTAATCATATTTTTGTTGACAGTGTTTAGAGTTTGTTAGTGACACATCTCCGATCTTCCGCCATATTTTGTTAGAAAGGTCATTTTTTTTCGAAAATAATTCTCATTTTTGAGTTGAATTTTTTCGATGATAACAGGTTAAGATAAAAAATTTCTGTTTTATAAAGCTTGTGAACTGGTCTGTGTGACGACATATCAATCGTATTTGTTCGATCTAAAGCATCATTGGTAAGAATGAAAAGACACATGTGAGTATTTCCCGTCCTACAAACTTGACTGTCATTGCACTCGCCAGAGCAGTTCATAGGCTTTACAAATCATATGAGTACTTTCAATTTTAATCTTATTTCGAGGAAAAAACAACGTTAATTTAAAATTATCGAAAAAATGATCATTTTAAACAATTAGTGCGGAATCTTCCGATATTTTTTTCTACATCTGCTCTTGATGAGATTGTAATGGTCTTTCTAAACATGTGTTTACTTTTCTTCTACGATCAAAGGTATAGTAGATGCATACCTAGTATGAAGTAGACAAAAATGATAATTTAGTCGAAGAAATTCCATAGGATGCTGAGAAAACTTCGTCAATTTTTTTTTGTTGACATTCCTCGACAACATCTGAGAATTTCGAGTTCTTTCATAAAGACTTTATAAAAAGTGTAAGTTAAACATCTTGATTAGGCTGATTCGGATTATTAGAAATTGACAAATACTTTCTATCAATGGCCAATGTTTATCTCTATCTAAAAAAACAGTTGCAATATTATCTACGTCATATAATTTGACAAAAATGATAGTTCATTTAACAGATCCTCATCATTTATTTATTCTCTTTGGTTATATACTTAAGGTTTAAATTTATAAATGTAAACTAGACGATCATATTAGAAAAGAAGACATGCTGACAATAATAAGAACAAGATTCAGTGAGGAGACATTATTTCTAGAAGAATTCACATTTATAAACACAAACTTCTCTTTTGATTCTTTAACAAATGATTTATTCCTCAATGATCGTCGATCACTAATACTACTCTCATTAAATTTCGATTTCGATTTAAATTCTGATGAAAATTTAAACTAATACCATTTTAATGGGAGTAGTCTAATTGAAACAATCTTACAATACTTAGTTAATCGAAAATCATTCTACTTTTGTTTGAAAAGTGGTGATAGATCTGATTGATATTATCCTAACCTTTCAAACTGACTTTTGCCTCAAGGATCATGATTGGAAAGTTCGTGCTTCATTAATCACAATTTAAGAGAGAAACAATTGGTAAGAGTGTCACATATATGGTCAACGAAGCAATAACATCAACATTCTTTAGTGCACTTTTCTATGGAATATTCTCAATTTATGACAAAACTGAGTTTCTGAAAAAAACATTTTCAAAAATTGAAGATGTTTGACTATAAGAAAGGTCGTAGTTGCGCTAAGAAGGTTATAAAATGAATAATCGTCAATTTTTCTACCATTTTAACACAAAAAGTCTAGTGACCTAAAATCTTTTCTTGATCCCTGACTCATCGTTCTTTCAATCTACGAAAGAGATTTCGTTGTTTTTTTTATCTATCAACATTGTAATGTGTATAGATCGTTACTTTCTTGTTCAAACTCAATTAAGATTTTTTTGTTAGACACACTTTCACTTATAGATTTATGATATGTACTAGAAAATACCCTTCACTTTTTGGCATGTTACTACAATGTGAAGAATGTTTGATCTCTTGAACAAAATGTTAAAGTACTTTTAAATAAATTCCTCACTGTGAAACGAACGCTGCTAACTTAGTTAGTTTTGTAGATCTTTATCTTTTAGGTTGATCACTACAAAGGTTATTATTTATTCTCCTTATTATACGCTTATTCGCATTTTGCACCAACTATTACGAATAGCTATTTGAAAACAACACCAATGTCACCGAATTTATTTCATAATGTTCGATCTATCGCAACTTAAAATAGAAGACACTGATACTGATTTATTTTCTTTATTAGAATTTGTCAAAACATATTTTAAGTGAATAACTAATCTAGAAATTACGGTCAATGCTGAGGAATGCCCGCCAAAACTGGTAACATTGGCAACTGATCTAGATATGGAAAAATAACCTCTCCCTTTTTTTCTCGTATACTGATTTTGAAGACATGTGCCTGCTAGATGAATGCGTTTTGCACTGATTTTTTCTAACATTTTTGCTTTGTTTTGTCTTTTGTCTGACATAATTATCTCTAGAATTTCGACAACAAGAAAAATCTCTGTAAAATAGGTGATCGGACATTTCATTAGTTTTTTGTGTCAGAAGGATGATTCTTGTTTTGGAGACAAGTTAACAAGGTTGAATCTAGCCGTATGGAAAGCAAGGCCGATAGAAAATGTGCTCAGCACAATGGTGGGTTGCGAAGAAAACTTTTATTCAACTGTGCTAAGCACAGATAACAATTTTTGAAAAGGCAAAATACTTTAAAATAATTGCTTAAGACAATACAACTCTGTTCAGTATACATTAGATTCTATTATACTTTTTATCCAATCAGGCTCAGCCTTTTCGACTTCTCTCTAAAAACAAGAAAAGTTTCGTTTTCTCGGATGTTTTACTTGTGCAAAACAGGAGATAGTTTTCTAAAACACAATCCATTCTTCTGAAACGGGTAACCAATTGTGTTAGGACATTCATCGATGATGACATTTTTCACGAGGAGTTCTTCGTCGCTCAGAACACCAATATTCTTTTTACAAAATAATTTTCATACTTCCAATTCATTTTTATTATAACTTGGTGTTAATGACACACGTTTTTCTCTTCCTCGTAGAGAAAAGTTCATCAAAGATAAATTGTCTGATTGCTTGTCTGTTACTATGTCTGCATTTCACTGATTGGCTGAAGACCAATCTTAGAATTATATATATCAAACTTCAAACGTAAATATAAGTATTCATCTATCAATTTAGTGAGATTACCCTGAAAGAGATGCAGCAGAGTAAGAGTGCTAAGGATTCTTTTCGAGGAACTACTCGGAAAGACATAGAGCAGAATGAGGATATGTAGATTATCCTTGATGTCCATAGCCCTCGAATGATACAATGAGAAAAGAATTCAACACTTGAATACTTAAATTGATGATTCAAGTTTGACACTACCGATGAGGAGGAAAAGGATGATTGTCTCAAAAACTTAAACAAAAGTAACTGAGAATAGGGAATCCGAATCCAAGATCAAATTTAATTAATCATTTAATTGGTAGTTATTAGTTATTATGTATTATTGATCGAAATTAAACGGATCAGAGGTAATTGAGAGTGAGGAATCTGAATTCGAAATCGGTTATTATTCTCTAGTTTTTAGTTAATTATCTATTAATAATAGTTTCTATCATAAAGATACAGTGAGAATATATAGATATTTTACTTTTTTCAATTGTATGAATAAATAATTCGGTCAGCGTTGGAAGCAGTAATTCTACGATAAACAGCTGAGCAAGTTCGTAAACGAGCGTTACTTGTACCTTTCCATGAAATAGAGACTCAAACACTCTTCGAAAAAATCCAATGTATCGATTTGTACTTTCTAGAAGTTTCAAGAGAGAAAAGCCATTTTACTGCTGTTCAAACGGATGCCCTATAATAAATGAGCCTCTCAGCATTTTGACTATAACTTTTTTTTCTTTTTCATCTTTAGAGTCGATTCTTTTTCCAAAAGATGCGCCGTCAAATTCTTTACCAAATCATAATCAAATTTATTTTCATAGAAAGTTAAGAAAAAAAACTTAAACAAAGATTATCCAACACATAAAAAGTACTGAACTTTCAAAGGTTGGGGACGTCTCACAAATTGTCGGTGTTTCTATCTTGGTTTTTTTCATCAAAGCACGTCTATTTTAAAAGCAACATGTGCCATAAGATCAAGTGTGAAAGGCTCTACAATTTACAAAGAATAATTTATCTTATATATCTGTACCTTTTTGCTTTTAAAGTAAGCAAAATTTTGTGTGATCAACAACCGATCTTGGTCGCAGCGTCGAAAATTGGTCGCACAAAATTTTGCTTACTTTAAAAACAAAAGGTACAGATATATTAAATAAATTATTCTTTGTAAATTGTAGAGCCTTTCATACTGCATCTTATGGCAGATGTTGCTTTTAAAATAGACGTGCTTTGACGAAAAAAACCAAGATAGAAACACCGACAATTTGTGAGACATTCCCAACCTTTGAAAGCTCAGTACTTTTTATGTGTTGGATAATCTGAGTGATATCGGATTTCTAAACTGAGTTCTGACTTTGCCATTTTCTCATTTTTCAGCTGATTTATGTTTATCAAATGTAAAAAGATTAGCGTTCGGTTGAGATTGTAATGATTTGAAAGAATTGTTCTTCGTATTTCCAAATTTAAACGACTTAGCCATTAATCATTATCATCTTTATGAAAACTTCACCGATTATTTATTTAAGAATGGTGCCGATAAGGAACTTTTACAATTAAAATATTTACGTCCCATCACAACATACGATGATAACACATGGGAATGTGTAGAGAGAGATGGAGATAGGATATTCGAAAAACGATTTGTTAAACACTGTCCAAGAATAAATCTTCGTTGGAATTGTCCTAGTTATGATGATCATGATGAAGACGGCGACGAAGAAGAAGAAGGAGAAGAAAACGAAGAGGAAAATGAGAAAAACGAATTAGAAGACGGCAACGGCGATGACAAAGAAGAAAACGCCGGTGGAAAGAAGAAAAAAGAACAAGGAGGAAAAAGCGATGGCAACAGATCTGTAACCACTCATCGAAAGTCTCTTCGTAAAATGACTACTCATCAATAAAAGTTTTGTGTAGCAGTTACTCGCAGATTACGTTGAGACATATGAGCAGTAATATCAAGTCGATTGATCACTACCCAATTAACTCCAATGTTCCCTCAATATGAGTATCAATGCAAAAGTTCGATCAAATTAGAACGTCTCACCATAAATACATAGAAGAATAAGGAAAGCTCAAAAATTGTCTTATATCCGTTAAGAAATTTCAAAATTGAATCGAATATCTGCTAGAGAACGTTATTTCTCACACTTTTCTTCTACATTTCTACAAAGGTTTAGCTGAATATGTTGCTTTGTTGATCAGATATAATCAAAACAGTTTCCATCGGTCCCATCAAGAAATGCTCTAAATAGATACATAGTCCTAAATTATAGCGTCTATGGGAATTGTGTCCAAAATTAGAACAGACCTATATAAAATCTATGTAAATCATTTTTGTCTACCGTAATTTCATCTGTCTCCTATCCAATCTCAAAATAGACCCTTCGAGTCCTGAAAGAAAAGTTATTCAGATCAATTTTCTCTATAACATATTAGGAGTCCAGTCAAATTTGACAAAGTTCCTGAAAGTAATTTTGTTTGGTTTTAAAACCGAACAATCAGTTAAACAGAGTTCAGTAAGTTGCCATTAACTATAAATCAATATAAACAGAAAGTTTCGGATTCATTTAGAATTTATGATGCATAAGAACCTTTTTTAAAAAAAGCTATTCAGACGCATATTCGTTTCAATTAAGGATCAGCTGTAAATGGCGATGGAGACAGAATTATTAATAATGCTGAGACGGTGTCTACTACTTAGCTATAGCGTTTTAACAGGAAGCTCAAGTTTCAAGTATACATATATATATATTTTTTTTTGATCTCTCATATTCGATGTACTATAGACTTTCAGAATTGAGGAAGAGTTATAATAGTCGACCAGAGCTAAGCTTAATTGTTTCATTACCAAAAAAATGGTACTTTTTAAATTTATTAATGTTAATATTTACCGATTATATGAATAAACAGCTCAATAGAATTCAGATGTGACTATCAATCATTAATATTTACTACTTAATAAGGAAATACAAGGGTGGAAAAGAGAAATATTCTTTAGGTTTAACTTTCATTTTAACATTGATATTAAACTTAAAGTTTCAAGTGCAGTCTACACAGTTATTTAAGCTATAATGATCAATTATAATTGAAGATAATCAACAGACTCTATCATTTTAGAACGAAGGAATTAATAGACATGATACATCAATTTCAATCTTCGCATTCAACTCTTTTGGTGTCAATCGTGCTCGGTTGTACTGAAGAGTGTTAGCCGATTTTTTTATATAACAAGTTTTCAATGCCGGAAAAAGTTCGCACCTGTAATCTCTTTACTATATCGTTGTTGAATAGCTAACAGTTTTTTTTATCAAGAGAAGATCCCATAGAAAACTTTTCTAACAGTTTGTTAGAATTGATTAGACAGTCTGATTGATGATTGAATGGTGATAATTAGAGTCAGACTTCATTTCGATCTGATCAGATTATGAAAAGAATAGTTGACTTGAAGGTGAGATCGTCTAGACTACGAAAAACAATTTTCAATTTTCAATCTTGAATCGAATCTCTTTTCTGATTAATTTCCAGATGCAAACAGCATTTTAGATGTCTTTTATATTTACAGGTCCAATAGGAGAACGTGAGAAAGCTTATTAGAACAAGAAGTAATATATCGGACCTTCTCTTCTACTTGATCAACTTTTCTTTATTGAAATCGTGCAAAGATTAATAGGGAATACATTGTCTTTTCAATGGTCTTACAGAAGTCTCAGATTGTGTACATATGAAAAGAAAGACAAACAAAAGAAAATTCTATCACACAATCTTGTTCTGTCACCTGTAAAATATCAATGAAACAACAAGAATAAAAAGAGATCAAGGATATATCCTTTACTTCTAAATATCAATTGACAAAAACAAAAAATAAAAAAAGAGTTGGAAATTTAATTATCTAAAGAAAAAAGAAGAAGAGAAATGTGTTCTCACTATATGATAGTGTTCGACTTGGATCACAAAATGAATTTTTGAGCTCAATGATGGATCAACAAAATTTCATCGACGTCAGATAATTGTGTCAATTGAATGTGAAAGATCTCAAATAATAAAAGATATTTCCTTCTTTATCATTATCTTGGTGCACTTTCATCAACTGAACACCAGACAACTTCGACATAATAATCTCTGACCAAATTAGAAAAACGAAAGAAAATTATCGAATAATTGAAGAACATTACAATTTTATTATCAGTTTATTAGCTGAATCGAATATCTTCCCAGGCGAGCAAAAAATAAGGGGTGACGCTCGATATGACTAGTCTAAATTGTCTGTAGTACCCGTCTGGACTAGTCTAAAACGTCTGCACTACCGTTTGGACTAGTCTGAAACGATTTGCAGCCAGTCAGGACTAGTCGTCTTCACAAGCAACGTCTTGCATCTAAAATAGACTAGTTCAAAACATGCTCTAATCTTGTCATGGCAAGTCCGTTTTGTATGTACATACTGTCCAGACGTGTCAACTTGAAGACAAAAGCCAGAAGAAACGGAGGCAATAGGTGGATTCGAACATTCAAACCGACAATATTGGATACCTGACTAGTCTAAACTGTTTTCAATAGATAAGGCGGACTAGTATGAAAAGTAATCTATACTGGTCATGACTACTCGTTTTCGATAAAGTAATGCTAATTCTGGTCCAGGCAAGTCTATCCTTCCAAACAGTCTTTATTGCTTGGACTTAATCATTCGGATAATTCGTTCAGACTAGTTTGTATTGGGACTAGAACGATGTATCTAACGAGAGTTGGCTATTTATGTCCTTTTAAATTTTTACATTGTAATAACAATTAAGAATAATTTTATTTGAAAAATTAATTTTAATGCTTTGATATGAGAATATTATTTTATTTCAAGATAAAACCTTATGATTTGAATTTAAAAATGGATTTAAAGGGTAGAATCATAGTTCATTTTCAAATTTAAATAGGAAATATTTTAAATTAAGATAAACATAAACCATCAGATGAAAAGCAAGATCTTTTTTTGAAATATATATTATTATTTTGATTTTTATTTAAATTTTAACTGTTTTTTCCATTCAGATGTGTATTGACATGTAAAAGTTGATCACTAGATCATATGGCTCAATCGGGTAGACGACGAGTACGTAACACATGGTATGCATCTACGAATCTAACTTTCTGCACATATTTCTATCATTTAGACTAGTCTGAACTAGACCGCCACATTAGACTGAAACCTAATAGATGTCGCGTCATAGGCGCTCTGCCTTTTTTAATTTAAAATCTATTTTCGGACGGGGTGTCCAGACGGGGTTAAAGATTCCAAACCATTTTGGACTAGTCATGTAGTAGAACTTTTTGAGAAAAAGACTAGACATGACGCATAGTCACGACTAGAAAAATGACTAGTCTTTTTACCCGTCCTTTGCTCGCCTGAGTTCCTACTGATTTACTCATTGCTAGGTTAGCTTTGAAATATATCTCTAGGAAAAGATTTTCAGAGAATAAAAACAAACGACAAAACGTTATACTTATTGATCAAACATAAACATAGAAAAAAAGTTGACTAGAATTAGGAATATCTACTCTAGTTAATTTTAATATTGACATAGAATAAGTTGTCAGAAAATTAAAATGAATTCGTTAACCACATCGAAATAAATGTTCATTCGTCTCTTGTTCGACATTTGTAAGGATATCAATTTAATTTCTTAAATTGATTAAAATCATCTTTAATATATAGACTTAATGATATATCAATGTATTTTGTTAAACAAACCAGAGACATCTATAAGATCTAAAAAGAAAGAGGCGGATGAACAAACGGTTGCCTGACGGCGGCAACTAACGATCATTGAACAATTTTTTTTTTCATCTTTCGTTACTATAAGACGTCTTGCAAAAAAGAAAACAAGTCTTTCGTTTTTGAACATTGGCGTACAAACAATCATATAAAGTTGAAAAATAGCACGATAAACTGTTTTATTAGACAATTATATATTATCAGAGGAAATTTTAATCGAAATTTATTTAGATTTAATTCATCAATTTGACAAATAACCATAAAAATAGATAATAAAACAAACGATATATAATAAACGAATGAGTCTGTCAATGACTAGATCCATTATATTAACTTTCCATTGTTTCATCTAGATTTCTTTGGTGAAAGATGATCTAAAACTAATGTTGAAGTATAGAAGTAAAAATTTCATCTCTCCCTACTTAGAGCCTTTAGGGTCCAAAATTTTCGGACTCGGAACCAACACGATAGGCTTTACCCCGTAGAAAGGTGACCATGGGAGATGATTTACCAATACTTCGTTCCCGCATCACAGATCGTATGTCAATAGCGTCTCGTTACAATAACTATATGAATTATTTCCTTTTTGGATTTCTCGAAGATTGAGTGAAAGGGGATGCCGAAAAAATCTATTCCCAAATCGGATGCGACCATCTCTGTAAGGTAAGTAGCTATATCTTAAATAAATCTACCCTATTTGTAATACAATATGGATAAATTGTCATTATTCTAAGATTCGATAGATCGAGAATGAATTTTTGTTTTCTAGCACGGCTACTCTTAATAGACAAAATTCAATCTCTATGAGTCATTTTCGAGAATATCAATTTTTATCTCTCAAAAAAAAAATTCTCTTAAATGATATTGATCGATCTTTTTCTGTATTTGATAAATTCGAGTTGATATATCTTCTATCTCTTATGTTTCATATTATCAGAATTATGATAACAACCATTCGATATAACCCATTATATACTACCACTAGATGAAACTCTACAGGAAATAAACAAAATAGTGAAAACAAAAATATTTTTCAAGTAGAAAATGGCGAAAATTGACTGTTTTTGTTGAGGAGGGAAGCTTAAAGAGATTTTTCGGTAAAATATACAAACATTTATTTCATATACTAACAAGCTAATAACTACTTGACAGTGCAAATACAAGTTTGACGTGTTTGATTGTGCCGATAATGGTCTGCATAGAATGACTTATAAAAGAAAATTATTGAATAAATCACTAATGACGTGAGGTTTTTATTGATTTTCCTCTAACTTATATCATTTTTTAGATAATAAATCAATTTAATGGATTATCTATTTAAACATACTTACAAGATCTATTGCATAAATAAACACACGTTTTTTTTTGTCTTCTCCACGTTTTGTTAATATTTAAATTAAATGAAAAAATAATTTTTAAATATTTTCATATAAGATTTGCTGATTGTATTTTATTAAAGTTCTATGTATTGTGTAGTAGATTTCAATAAAAATAAGATTAATCAATAAAATATGTATGTATAACTGAGTAATCTCTCATATATTCTAATGTCTCGTTCATTGATTTTATTTTTCTAATTAATCGAGAGTCTTTATGGATTTTTTTTCTTTTCTCTCATGAAAATCATTTAATACTTTATCATATAGTCACATTGAATAGATTTATTTAAAATGAAAAGAAAAAACTCGAGATCTATTAGACTGTTTCCAATGACATAATAATAATAATCGATGAAAATATTTATATTCAATTAAGTTGATATAGACAACCAATATTCATTTTATTTGGTAGAATTGCTGTTTTATTCAATCAAACATTATTTAATCGTCAAAAATTATTAAGAAAATCTTCATCTAGACTTTATTTACGAGCTTTATCATTCAATAATCCTCTTGTATTATATATTATTATATTAACAGAATGGGTTAATGATCAATTTCATATTGATCCAACTATGAAATATTGATGGTATTGTAAAATTCTAACATATATAACCGATTGCCTATATGGTATATCACCTTATTCTATTGTTTTTGTTTTCATTGATCATCTTATGTCAAACATGAAAATAAAGTTCTTTACGAGATATTCCTACTCGAGGTATAACTCGTAAAATAATAATAATAATAATAATAACAATTATTCGAATATATCTTGTTTATTTTCATATTCTATTTCAATATAATATAATTGATTCAATATGTAATCCGTTTAATATATTGTTATTATCATTTTGTTAGTTATTTCCTTTTAGGTTTTTATTGTCGTTTTACCATCTATATTAATGTCGATATTTTCTAGTTGGACATTAATATAATAAGATCGTCATCATCAAAAACAAGAAAAAAAACTATCAATTAAGAATAAAATAACCATATAAACGTCGTTATAATCGTCATTATCAATAAATAGATCATTGATAAAGGACAATAAGATAGTTACTATGAATATTTTCTTTTCTTTCACACAGTTTTCAGCAACGTTTCGAAGCGTACGAGGGAATTATAGATGGAAGTGGTCGAGTTTTTTTCAGACCGATACCGGTACGTATGGATAGATTTGGACCAGTCAGATTGGTAGACCGATCGATTCGAAATCCAGATCGGTATCGGACTGGATCTGCCGATAACCGGTACTGGTTCCATCTATGGAGGGAAACTCTCCAGGTGCCAAATTGCTTTTCAACAGAGATAATCTTTATTTGATGAGTACTATTGAGCGATAGAAAAGTCTAGAATGATTTGCTTTTTTGGGCCTTCGTTCGTTAAGATATCGAAATTTGACTGGGTTTTTGTCAAAAAACAGTGCTGGTCTCTCTCAGATAGAACTCATCGCGTCCAACAATTTCTGGAGCCGAATCTGGTTGAAAGAAAATTGTCAGAGGCGGCGGATCCGATGATTTATACCCTCAGGTAACATAGAAATTCAACTTTTGAGTTTTGACTTCAAACTTGACATGAACTAAATTCTTAATGAGATTAGCTCATTGAGTAAGTTTTAACTTTTCTAGTATTTCGTTTTCTGAAGATGTACAAAATTTGCTTTTACACAACGATGGAGTTGCGAATATTCAATATCTCGAGATAGAAACTAGTAGAAAAGTTCCAACGTGCTCAATGAACTAGTCTCATTGAGAAGTTTGTTTGTGAAAAGTGTCAAGTCGAAAGTTGATTTTCCATGTTAGATGAGGGTAAGCATAGATTTTGGTTAGAGAATGGCGTAAAATTCCTATATCTCAAGAATGAAGGTCCGTAAGAGTAAATCATTCTAGACTTCTCTAATACTCACTACCACTCAACAAGTAAAGATCGTCTCCGCCGAAAAATGATTTCACATCTGTAGAGGTTTATTCGTTAGTGTTGTTTTGAAAAGTATTTGTTAAATAGAAAATGAACTTGATCAATCAGTTGAATATGAATATAGTCTTGAAATAATCTAAAATTATGCTATGTGAGTATATTGTTATTTTAGAAGAGCAGTTCTATCAGATTTTCGGATGGCATTTCTATTAAAATTCATTTCTTTGTTTTTACTATTTTCTGCTTATTAACGTACAAAGTATTTTAAAAACAAACATTCCACCTTAGGTTATGTTTTCTTGTTTTACTAAATGTGTGTTTATTCATTTCTGTTTCTAATATATTTATTCAATAAAAAATGAAGCAATATATTGAAACAACCAGTCCTTTTCTAAAAGATTCTTTTTTATGCTGGACATTCAGGATAGGTGCGAGGTCGATGAAAACTCGACCGAAGGGGGGGGGGGGGGGTCAAAACAATGGAACTTTTACCTAGACGTTCATTATAAATGACTTCTACTGAAAATGCTTTTTTCTTTATGTAGGAACAAATATTATTTGTGCATAACTATCTCCTATTCTTATGTTACTTTATGTTAAGCAATATAATTCTGATTGTCAATTAATTATATTTATAAAATGTTCTGTACTTGTTTGTAATTTAAATAATTGTAGAACTTTTTATATTTATAGATTGGGAACTCCATTATATCGACATGAATTAATAGATTTAATTTAATCTTTTCGCAGACGTTTTATTCTGTGATTTGATTGAATTTATTTAAAAAAAAAATGAATAGAAATTCTAGTCAAGTTTTTCTTGTGGAAAAATAGAGAATAGATCGATTTTGAAATATTTCTCTATATAATTGATATAGGAATGTTTTTTCTTCTTCTTCTATTAGTACGTCTTTTGTTATATCTGATTTTTAAAAATATAAATAAAAAAAGTAACTCTGTAATTTCAGTTCGAAAAAAAATAAAATTTTTGAAAAGAAAAAGAAAACGATTCGAATTAATGAAAAAAAAGATAAAAGTCTATCGTTAATTATAATTACAATTCCAACAGTCAATTATAATATAATTGGTTTTAGATGATTTTATGCTTTCTACTTGTTTCCAAGAAATTTAATCAATTTTCAAAATATTGACAAGAAAATCGTGTTCTTAACATTATATAACCAAGATCTTTAATTTTTCAATTCTCTAGCTAAAAACAATTTCTGAAATCCATGGACAAGATTAACATAGATGAATTATCGTACTAGATTTTTGTAAGGTGTCGAAAATTGAAAATTTTAGCAAATTTTTCTTTTCAATTTATTTTGTGTCGTTGAGTAGAAATCATTGAGAAATCCATGAAAAACTACTTTTCCAATTTTTGGGAATAAAATTTTTCTGGAAATATTAGAAAAAAAAAAAGATTTAAAGTTTGTTTCAAAATTTAATTAAAAAAATCGAAGTTTCATTTTTCTTGAAAGTTTAACTTTTTATTTTATAAAAAGATTCAATTTTTCAAAATTTCTATGTTTTTGTTTTAATTTCCAAATCTTTCTTAAAAATAAAAAGTTAAATTTTAATTGAAGAAAAATGAAGTTCATTTTATATTGATATCGTTTATATTTTTGAAAAAACAATTCTATTCTCAAAAAAGATTCTTAACAGTTTAAACAAAAATTTTTGTTAAACCAATTGATTAAATAACATTCAAAACCACATCACTTAATTCAATTAATGTATCTTTACAATATATATCCGATAAATTGATCGTGACGAATTCTACTAATGTCATTGATTAGTTTAAATACTTGTTCATGCGTAAGATATCTTTTATATCAAATATGTACGAACGAGAACTTCTCAAAATTAGCTTAAAGCTTTCTGTTAGTCTTTACGTTTTTATGATTTTCATTAAACGAAACTCTGAATCCAATTCTAGTTTAGAACAGCTCTTGGAACCATGAAACTCGTTAATTGAGTAACACGATCTTTCTTCTAGTATAAGATTGAATAAGTGAGAGTTCGAAATAGTTTTGGCAAAAAAAAGTACAAGAACTAATTGTAATTATCTATCATAAAAGGAAAGAGTTCAAAAAGAAATTCACAAAATTCTAAATGTCAGAGACCTGAAAGTTCATAGTAATAGGCACAGTCAGAAAACTTTATAAAACGTATAAAAACATTGATTTTAATTGATGATTAATAGAAAACATCAGAGGCAATCATCGTCAACTTGTCAACTCATCTTATTCTTAGAATAGAATATTGTGAATCTTAGTATTAAATCATATCCAAGCTAAGAACTTTAGCGTGGCCTGACCTGCATGACAGGTCAAAAATTTTCTAATCTGATTAGGCCAGGCTAGCAGCTCTGAACTGTATCCGATTACACTATAGTTTCAAGACAACTCATGGCATCAGTCTGAATGAACTCGGACGATCTCAAGCAATATTCAAGAATTTGTTTGAAGATAACTGAATCTAATGGACACCACCATTATCTTTCAAATCCACTAGAAGAGATACTAAAATTAGATCTTAGCTAAAAATGTTAAATAGTGATAGTTATTTGTTTCTCACATTAAACCTTGATTATAATATTGTACTTTTCTATTTAATAAAAGTAATGATGAGAACAATATATTTTATTATGCCTTAATAATCATCTAGAATATCGTATATCTGAAACGATTAATGATTTTCGAATAGATTTTCAAAATGTTGTTTCTCTGACAAGAAAATGTTCATCTCACTTTCTATGTGAAAGTAAAAAAAAACTTATTTGATCAATTAACAATCGAAATAATGAAACATAAACAAAAAAAGAACATTTTGTTTTGAGAAATCTCACAAAAAAATACTATACGATCTATTTTCCATATTTAAATGAATTTCGGTTTGATTCTCACTGAAAAATCTAATAATTCTGAGTGAGATATTGATTATGTTATAGGTATCCAGAGAAAGGAATATCTTTCATACAAAATGAATTCAATCGATTAGTTTAATGCTAATATGGATTTATAAGAATTGACGGTTAAATTAAGCGAGTAGATTATTTTCTTTTTCATAGGTCTTCACTTATGATGATCGAATCTATTTATAGAAAAAAAAAAATTCTGAAATTGATTATATTTTTCTTTTTTCATATACTTATAGAATATTCCTCATGGAAAACGAATAGAATAAATAAACAACAACTATGAAACATTCGAAATATTACATTTCATCAATATTCCGAAACACGTCAAAACAGTTTCAATTCAATGTTATACTGACAATATCAAAGATGATGGTATTATGAATGTTATTCATTTTTTTATTTTACACTAACATAGAACATAGAACGAAAATAACATATAACACAATAGTCTTTTGTGCTCGGAATGATAAATTTCTTTTTTTCTCTTTATTCATAAAACATCTTTGAAATATCGATGATAAATGAAAGAAATTTTTAAAAATATTTCTTTTTTTTCTTTCTTCTTATGTCATAGAATTTTACTTTTTAAATATCGTCTCCAAAATGATAAAAAACCTGACAGTTCTCTATAGATGAGAGGAATTGAACAAGTTCAAATCAGTATATATCCTTTATAGGAATCAAATTTAAACGAATCTTTATATCTTTTTGTAGAAGATATATTTTAGTTTTATTTTAGAATCAGTAGTTTTTTTTCACTCTTGCTTGAATATTTTCTTTTCATAGTGAATTTTTATCTATAAAAACAGTAGATTAGTCATGGCTCGACGTCGAAAATTAGTTCGATAGTTGATGTTTCGCATTGTTTATTAGTTGATAATAAGAACTTGCAAAAAAAGTACTTTATGAGAAAATCGACTTTACTATTATACAAAAATCTACAAATAAATTTAAATTAAATAAAAGGAAACGTACAATTGCATGAGTGACCTAATTTTGTTTTTCTTTGGAAATCTGAAAAGAAAAAGACAATGTAATCAGAAAATTTTCTAACTTATTAGATGATACCGTAGAAAATAATCATTAGTTATTGCCTTTTTTTTTTCTTCAATTTTTCGAATCAAAAATTGATTATTGAATCAAAAAAAATTGTTTTTCATCTGGCTTATCTTGATGTAAGCGTCCGAAAAAAGTCAATTCATCAACTAGAGTTTCTATTAATAGAGACGTCTCGTTTAATTAAAACAACTGATTCATTGAACATACAAATATCCCTATTTTATCACTAGAATTTATCGGAACTATTTAAATGTTCACAAATATGAACATGATGTAGGGATCAATCTGGGGACCAGAATTTATAGTAAATTATAGACATTTTATACCCAAACTTCCAAACAGTTTCAATTTGGGTTAGATATCCAAAGTTGATTAACATTTCATGTTTCACTTTATGTTGGTTTCATACTTATATAAAAGGCACAAGCCCTTTTCTACTTGTTCTGTGGACAGGACAAACTATTTTGCATATATATATATATATGTTAATTGAAAAACGACCTAAACTCAAACTGTTTGGTGAGTTTGGATTAGGGGTGGACCATTTACATTAATTTAAAATTAAGTTTAAGTTTATCACTTAACACTTAATATTAAGTGTTAAGTGATAAACTTAATTAAGTGCATTAATTAAGTCCCGTTAAAAAAAATGTTCCACCCCTAGTTTGGATACCAAACTCATAAGACTAAACTAACCAAACCCAAACTGTTTGGGTTTGACACATGCCTATCTACCTTCTTCTAGCTACGCCATTAAAATTCTTCAGAAACAAAAAAAATTGTTTCACCGATAATATCAACGTTTTATTAGTGGATGTAAGCATTTTATAGCTTATAACATAAAAGAGAGGCAAAGAGAAAAAAGAAGTAGTTATCTATGAGTATTATCTTAAACACATAGATCTGTTCTATATGACAAATAGGAAACTAAAGCCAAAGACGAAATCTTGATACTTCAACATTTATTCGACCATTAGGAAAGCGAGTTTGGGCCATTAATCGATAAGGTTCAACTTTTTCATAATGAATTTCCCCATAAATATCGATAAAGGTAAATTCTTTTAATTTCTCGACCAATTGAGAAAGATCTTGTTGAAAGACATTTACATGTTGAGCTAAAAGAAAAGAATAATATTATTAATCTACTTTGACGTGTAAAATAATTGTATTCGTATATATACCAATTGATTCGGGTGTTTGTAGAGACTTTAGCCATCGTAGAAGTGGATACACATTGGTAGATCTTATTCCTTTATCTGGTCGAACTTAAATGAAGAAAAAGACAATAAAAGAATATTAATCCGTAAAATATATGAGATTTTCAATAGAAAATAGTTTTCTGTTTCCTTATCGAAAAAAAAAGATCATTTCAATGAATCTTTTTAACCTTCATCTCGTTTTATATAAAATAATAATTTCATATTTTTGCTCAATTAAATAACTTTTATTGATGAGGTATTTTTTTTTTGTTTAGTAAAAAGTCCAATAAAATGTCAACTTTCTTATGTATAGTTTGAAAACAAAATTGATTTTAACATTCGAAATACATGTTTAAGAAAAGAAGTTGTTCTTTTGCAACTCATTTTGTTATTTGCTAAATTCAACAGCGCAAAAAACTATGTTGCAGACGAAACTTTCGTTCTTTTTATTTTTTTTCTAATCATTTTACTTTTTAATCAGACCATTTTGAAAACATTAACAATTTTATGGATACTTTCAAATGAAACTTTGTTTTATTTTTCTATTTCTCTTTTATACAAAAAAACATATAGCAGCGCCGCGAGGAACGAAATAGCTTTAACTTACTCAATGAGGAAGAATTTTTGAACCGTGTAAAATAATTGTTGCTCTAAAATTGACATGGATTATGGGTGAATGATGAAATAGGGTCTAATTTTACAAGGTTAAAAGATTTGATCACAGTTGAGTGAATAATATTTAGAAATATTATTCAAAATAATAAATCTATTTTTATCTATTTTGTTTTTTTCATAATATTAAAATCGATATTGAACATAATTAAGTGAATAAAGTAGAGAAACATCTCAATAGAATATTTGACAAAACAAATTATTTCGAGTTTATTAAAATAATAATCGATTGTTCAATGTTTCCATAATTAATCAACAAGAATGAATAAAATCTAATATCTATCATTAAGTTCAATTACAAAAGAGAAAATAAATTCATCCCAAAAACTAAAACGATTGTTTCAACTTTTGAAAAATTCTAAGAGAAAATAAATGTTTTAAAAGCATTCGATCTTACTTCTCAAGTATCGAGTAAATATCACATAATTATAAATCTTCTTCATTCAAACAAGAGAAAATCTCAATAGAATTTATAGAAAAAAGATTAGTTTTTCAATTAAGTTGACTGATACTTAACAATAATAATATCTATATGATAAATGAAAGATAAAATAAAAGTCAATATTAGGGAAAGAAAACATATCGTAGATAAATAATTGATTTAATTGTAACTAATTTTGTTGATTTAAAATAAACTTCCTAGATGTCCAAGGAAAATCATCTGATCGCCAAAGACGTAATGTTTGTAAATGAGGCATATATCTACTAAGAAAAGGCACAAGACGTTTACCAATATGATTTGCTTTGTTAAAACCATAATGACAACTCGGAAGACAAAATTCAGCATATAGAACAGTATCTAATGCATTCCTTCTTAATTCATCAAATGCCTAAATAGAAAAGGAAAATAAAAATAAGTAAATCATAATAATCTTGAAGAATTTATTCATCAAATAAAACTAATTCTATTAAAATGATTAAAAAAGATATTTTAGTAACGATCTACATAAAACAATTGTTATAAAATTTTGTTGCTTTATCTTATCTATAATCTTGCCTTTCCTTTCTAGCTCTCAAAATGATTACGTAGTAATAGAATAACGATATTATTCTAATATTAACCAACTATTTTCACCCGCTTTGACTAATCAGATCATTTTATATCTCATGTTTTAAAGTCTTTTCAAATCTTTATTTTTATTCTGGGTTTACATTAGCATTTTCTTTATTTTATTTCGATAAATTAGAGTTAACGGTTGGTTTTTCTTCGAAAGATAAAATGATTCCATTTGTTTGTTCTTCATATTCAAATAGTAACTATAATTTCCTATGAAAAATTAATATACGAAATAATTTTTCTTGTTTTTTCTATTTTTTTCCAAAATGAACATTTTTATTTCAATTACGAAGTAAATAGACTAAATTTTTGATAAGGATCAAAAGTGTAATGACTATGACTGTACGTTACGAGTAGATTTTTTCTTCTCAAAATAATTGCTCTTTGAGTTATTTATTTAAATGATAGATTGACCAGTTTTCCTTAGGAATATATATAAAGAATGCAATGTAACAAAAACGTCATTTTTTCTTGAAATAAATCTCAACTCTTATTTGAATGCTAAAAGGCATCTTTACTTAAGCATATAACAAAAATAAAAAGAGAAGTAAAACTTTAAAAACATGTCTCGTCTATTTTGTTTTTATTTATTTAAAATTTCACATAGAAAATAAAGAAAAGAAAAGATTCTCTAATTCTAAAAGATAAAAGAAAAAATTGGCTCATACTTCTTTAACGTTTGATAAAAATCACGGCTAATCTTGACTAAACTTCAGCCAGCATCACTATGATCGTGCCTTTGAATTGTGAGGATAAGTGCAATCTCTAGGCTCAACACGAAATTCAAATTAGTCGAAGTTAACGTGATGGTTAATATTTCCCAAGAGGAAATAAAAATCAAGTCTTTCGATTAAAATTAGATAGACCTCAATAAAATGTCTTTATCTTGAAAATAATTGAACAGTTTAATTATATAGGAAAATAAGATGAGATGCTTTTCAATATGCTGTGTAATTAGTGTAAGACCTCTACCTTCTTAAAAGAGATACTTCGAAAATATCACTTTTCTTTGAATGATGCAAAACAAAAACTATAAAATTGTTTTATATGGATATATTCAAATAAAATATATACATAAGAGAAATAAATTGAATAATTTAAACCAAAATAAAAAATGAAAGAAACATACGTATTGAACAACATGTAAGAGCCATTCGAATTGTTCAACTAGAAGATATTTGAGTTGTAGAGTCATTGAAATGAGATGAGCAAGTACTTTTTCACGTATTTTATTACGATCTATTGGCTCATCGACACGACCTGCACAAAAAATATTTAGTTTCGATATTATTTTCATAAGAATATTTGTTAAAACATGAAATAAATTTATTCTGATTGATATTTTTTTAAAATGAAAAGCTAGTTTTTTTCAAATCTATCTTTTAAATCATTCATATGAAACTAAAATATGAATAGATGAACACTTTTCTAATCGACAAGTCGTGGAACAAATATTAGACGGAGAAAAGTCACTTTTGTTTTTACACATAGTTCATATTTCAATTTTGAGTTAAGTACAGGTGACACAAAAGTTTATTTACCGAAGGAAAAATCGAATATATCCGGCATATATTGATCAGAGAGGCTGAGTTTTTTTTCCCACTAATAAATGAGTATTCATAGTTCATATTGATAAGAGAAATGTTGACAAAAACTTTTTTCAAGTATCATTGTTCACTTGATTAATGAAGAGTAACCTTACGGGAGTTATGAAAAATCGTATTACAATTTTTCTAAATAAAGGGTGTCCCATAATAACTGACGATAAATTATTTTTCATATTTTTCATACTTTTTCTTGATCTAGAGAGCTGAAATTTTTATCAG
>CAJNOL010000769.1:73134-104885 GCA_905250125.1 Rotaria sordida
TCCAATCGAATTCTAGCATATGATGACATGTCCCACATTTCTCTTTCGAATGATGAAAACCGCAGATCGATAGCTGCTTTCGTTCTTGAGTTATTAAAACCACAACCAACTGTATTCTATTTTGAAATGGATAGTAGTTTTTCATAACTCGCGAAAAGTTACAGATCTTTGTTGAAGTTAGTTGTACTACTTCAAAACAAATTTTGACACTGTTTTCTTTATGAGTATGAACAATGCATACCCCTCTATCAGTGGTAAAAATATCAGTCCATTTGGTCACAATACGGCGAAGATATGTATTTAAACTTTTCTTTGTGGAGTTACTTTCTGGACACCCGATAGTTAAAGATCACACTATATTCTTAAAACCATAGATATCTATGATGCAAACGACAACGTCTAAAGAGCATTTTAGCTATAGAGTGAATTGAAAATGTTAACATAAGAAAGTGTTTGTGCGAGATATATATATATAAACGACTAATTATAAATGGTGAGAAAGTGGTTTCTTCAAAAATGAAAGTTCTAAGACTAAAACCATTTTCGTATGAGATAAATACATTACTTGCAGGTTTGTTCTTCAATAATTCTAATTAACACTTGGGTGACTTCCATTTAGAAATTACTTATCATTAGTTAGGAAAATATACAGAAAGAACTTGATGTTTGTCCTGTAGGAAACGGAAATTCTAATCGAACGAATTGGGAACTGAGATTTTTATCGTATGTTTCTCAGTTGTACAAAGTTATGCAGGATTTAATAGTTTCAATTGGGTTAACTTTCCTTCCACAGATGAAACCCTTCTTGTTTTAGAATATCTATGAAATAAAAGATAAATTACCTATATTAGTAACTAATGACGGATGTTCTCTTTCATAAAAATACCGATGGAACACTTGCTTATCAAATGTTAATGTAAGTTCATCTAATTGATGTTCAATAAGATAAGATAAACAGTGAACTATTGGTTCAATTGATCCGCATCGAGTAAGAATAAGCGATTTAAGATTAGGAAAATTAAGGATTTTTTTCTCATTAAACAACCATTCATAAATAAGGCCACAAACGCTTGAATTTGTTTCATCAAAATGAATACGTTGAATAGAAGAACAAAGAGATGATGAAGTTAAAATCAATGGAAATAATATTGAAGAACATTTATTATAAGACAAACCTTGTGTAATAAGAATACCTGTATTCGATATATTGTCACTTCTCGAAAGAGTTAAACACACAAGAGAATTTAAACGAGTATTTAATGACCATAAAGATGTTAACATATCAAACCATGATAAATGAGAAAAACATGAAGAAGAATTTCATTAGGTAGTGTTTCGATTTTAGTAATCATTTTATCTAAAAAATGATTATATTAATATAGACTGATAACAATTTTATTACTATTAAAAAGATCTAGGTAGAATGTATTTTGCTACTTGTTTAGTTTAAACACCGCAATCACACCACCCTCATCCACACGCAGTGCTGTGTGTGTGTAAATTACACCAATCAGCGTGAGAGGTGTTTAAACTAAACAAGAACCTGTATTTTCAAATTATCATTCGAAAAATTTGAGTCTTTGACAAAAAAATATAAAACATAGTGAAGCTATTTTTAATGAACGATAGATGTGTCTACAAAAGACTCATCTCTAACGAAAATTTGCCTGTAAAGATATTAGTTGTGAGAAAGATTTGAATTTTTCCTTTTAATCGAAATACTTATTATATTTAGTATTGTACAACATCAATCTATCTAATTAGAATCAATGTATGTTGTACAAATCACAAATGCAAAAATAATATTAGAGAAACTCGAAGAAATGAAACACTTTTCGATAAATAAAATAAAGCACTTTTTTGATTTTGTCGTCAGATTTTGGTCGATTTCGATTACAACCGAGATGAAACATTTACCAGTAAAATCTCATGCAGGTGATAAGCAATTGAATTATGTTTAGCCTAGAAAAATACAGAAGAAAAAGATAATCCTCTACTCTTTACGTGCATAAATCTTATAGATATCTCAATGAAAATAAAACATAGAAAAAAAGAGAATACATACAGATAATTCCAAAGCATTTGTTTTACAGTATATCGTTTCATAAAACATTCGAATGCTGTTTGTACTTGCTCGTCAATATATGTTACAGAAAAAAGAGAAGCATTTTTCTTTCTTTCTTTCTTTCTTTCTTTCTTTCTCATACAAGCCGGACAAATATTCAACGAAAAAAGTTCATATTCGGTCAATGCAGCAAAATGTTTGAACGTTCATCTGTCTAATATATGATGAATAAATTATCATTCCTTTTTTCTTTTGCATGCTGACGACAGTATAGCTATATATAGTTTAATATTTCCCGTAAAGGAAAGAAGGTGTGGGGTGTGGGTGTATCTTTTCTATTCATCTATGCCCACACCCAACTCAATTTCAATTGGTTTTCATTTGGTTTTACTGTTCCACTCGTCGATGTCATATTAGTAACAGTTCGAACAAAATATAGTATGTTGTTTAGAGAATGAAAAAAAAGCGTTATGTTCGTAAATGTATCAAGCGACGAGCATATTTATTTTATTCGTTTGATTATTGTGCTTCTACTGAAATAGTGTAGAAGAAAAAACAAATGATGAAAAACACAGGTTATTGCAATTGAGTTGCAACCGTCGTCAATTCGAAAGAAAGATTAATGTTTGTCGAAGAAACATAAAAAGCACATAAAGCAAAAAAAATAATTTGCTTCATATTTACACATATTACACGATGTCAATCTGACCAAGAAACTATACGAAAGGACTTCTTAATGGCAATATTCGAGTTTCTTCTGATAGGAAAAGAATATTTGTCCCATGATTTCTAACCTGATCTCACTTTATTTATGTTGAGATATAAGCAGTGATAATAACTCACAAAAAATATAAATATCTCTATGATAAGCGCAGCTTGTTTTCACTAAGGAGTAATATCGAAAGGAAAATACTTTTTCTCATTCAATCTTGACTCCAATTACAAATCGTTTCAATTATTGAATAGATTTTTCAACAATATTCTACACTGTTACAATAGACATGGAGTCAATCTTCACCTATTGATTTCAATTGCACATATACCTATACTCTTTATTACTAATATTTCACTAACGAATTTTGTGAAACACGATCTGAAAGGAGTGTTGAAGTGTTTAGGGGTAGAAATTTGGACCCCCCCCCCCCCACAGACCGTGACAGAGAAATTCCATACCCATCACAGACCGTGACAGAGAACCTCCGGACCCATCACAGACCGTGACAGAGAACCTCCGGACCCATCACAGACCGTGACAGAGAAACCCCAATACCCATCACAGATCGTGACAGAGAACCTCCGAGCCATCATAGACCGTGACAGAGAACCTTTGGACCCATCACAGACCGTGACAGAGAAACTGTAGATTTGAAGCATCAAACAAACGGTCAGCTACAAATCTATCGTAAAGAAATGGAAGAAAACGTTGTCCATTTAATTCGTAACAATAGATCCATCGTGTTTCACACTTTTAATCCCGCAAGGGATTGCGCTAACAGCTTTTTTTTTCTCCTTTTTCTAGACGTATAAGACAAAATCTTGTGATAAACTCAGTGGTGATCAAAAATGACGAAGTATCTATAAAAAATATTTCATATTGATATGATAATATTTGTTATTTCAGTGGCTATTGATCGAGCATTAATATCGAATTCAAAGGTTCTTTTATTAGATGAACCAACAAGTAGAAGGCAAAACAAGAATAAATAACAATATTTATAGATCATCGTTTAAGTAGAATGCCAAATACTGATATCATTATTGAAATACTATATGGTCAAGTTATAGAATATGGATATCATAATGCACTAATAGAACCAAAATGCCTCTTTTTTCACTATGTTATGACGCTCGTCAGCCACTATATTGATAGTTGAGTGGAGGTGGGTTGAGGGTGAAAAGAAGATAATCACTCACACCCAGTTTAAAAATATTTTGTCGAATATCAACGATATGTTTAGAGTCTTAGTCTACATCTGGATAGAAAAAGTTAAGATTCGAAGATTTCACTGTTAGCACATCATCTGTAAATAGTGTCTTCGCTCTATTTAATATCGAGAATGTCTTATCAAACCAGTTTTGATCTGAGGTCGGCTTGATGAATAGTACGGCATCACTCTCACTTTCGACATTGCTGAAGGATCTTATAAATAAGAATATTTTTTTTGAGGTTGACTCTAGATAAGAGAAACGTGTAGAGCATCAACCGACATATATCGGTATAGGCTTTTGTTTGCCAATGATCAACTATATTGAGAATTTTAATTAGATTCGCTAAGAATGAATATTATTTTCGAGAGAAAAATCTCATCAAAGTTTTAAGATACGAATGTGTTTATTTACAGAAAAAACATTGAAATTGAGTGTATTCACCAAGGGGGAAACGGCGGACTTTTGGACTTGAAGTTACTTTGAGCTACTTCAAGTTACTTTAAGCTACTTGTTCCTACTTTGGGCTACTTGGGTGGTACTTTGAGCTACTTCAAGTAGTCTACTTTGACGTACTTTTCTACTTCAAGTCCGCCGTTTACCCCTTGGTATTTACTATTAATTTAAATATTTAATTTATCTACAAGTATTATGACCAATTTTCATTTCAATAAACTATGTTAATAGATTAATTGATAAATAATAACTCAAGCACTTCATTTCCTTAATAATTATACTTAAAATCATATTGAACTTTCTATTTTCATTAGAAATATATCTTGCACTAAATATCTACAGGTCATAATGTATCATCGTGATAAATTTTTCGGATTTTTCTGCCAACTCATCGCGTCCGAGAGTTTATCGATATATGTCTTTGATTTGGGCGTTTAACATTGTTTTGTTCTATTCATTCATTCATTCACAGTAACTCGGTTTAATTGAACTATATGACTTCTCTCTTACTGCTATTAATTGCGATATTGAATCCATACACTTTTATTGAAAGTTTAACAACTATGTTGCTTAGCATAAAACTGATTGACATCAGTTCTGACACTCTCCGAAATTCTTCCTTGAATTCTCAATCTGGAAGCCGAGCTTGATCGAGTCTATGCTCTTTTTTATGTCAAAGTGAATTTTGACAAAAAAAGTCACGGTAAAATTTTCAAACTCAGAAGGTGTAGGAAGTCTAAAAAGAGTAGTTTGTTTTCGGCGTCACTAGATGGTGCATGATACTACCGTACATCAAAAATTATGTAACATAAAAAGATTTTTAATTGTATAGTCATTTGCTTGCTTAACTGAGCAATCAATAGACTCTTCCGAAACTTCATTGTCCATATAACTCAAAGCCCCTCTTTTGCTGGACTCTGGGTATAGGGAGTCTAAGGCGAGTCTAATGAATTCCAGTTATATATCTAACAGCTTTAGCCTGCGTTTTTCGAACTGTGAGTCTAGGAGAATTAACATTCATAGATATATAACTGCTATTCAATAAAGTCACCTTAGATCCCCTAAAAACTTATCAATCATAAGTGCGATCGAAGATGCGACAGTAAAAATGAACACTACAGGAATGATGGAACCCGACGCTTATTAAAGATCATTGACTGAACATTGAACTGACAGTTCATACCTTCATAACTCAAGAATCGTAAGTGGGATCGAAAGTCTGATAAGGATATCAGACTCTCAATGAGCACTAGAAGTTGGCCGATACCTTAATAAGTCTAGAATTATAAGTGGAATCACAACTCTGATGGAAACAGTAGCCTGCCAATGGATAATCGAATCTGGCGCATAGCAAAGACCAGTGGTTGAACGTCGAATCGCTAGGCGGCATCTTATTATAAAGGTATAAAGGTAAAGTGCAGATATGGAACTTTACAGAAAAACAACAGACATCCAATATGAATGGGATATAAGTAGTGTAAATATATTTTTTTTCTACTAACATTGAAGCACGTCTGATAGATATTTTTATCTACATGGCTACCAAGAGCGACGGCGGAACATTTTGAAATTGGGTGAGGCTCAATAGAAGTTTATATACTGTTCAAAAATAACTTTTGACATATTAGCATTAGATAATATGAGTGAATTTCAGGTAATAAGCTTTTTAAGACTACCTAATTTTTTGCTATCCAAAAATGACTGCACTTACTTATTCTCTCCATTACTAGCAGGATTTCTAAATTTTTATAAAAAGACAAAAATTAAGCAAAGTATAAGAATCATTCATTTCACATTAGAACATTAACCCAAAAAGCTTCTTCTTTTTTCATTTGATGATATCAATTTGAACATTGAAGAACGATCTATAAGTCTTGGACTTTTTCTTCCCTATAAAAATTCCACAAACGCTCGAACTTCGGTATCAAATCTTTTGTAACTAGGCAAATAGTGTCCTAAATTTTCACATATGTATTCCTACCAAAGGGAGATATATAGGTTAATATTTTGAAAAATTTTTTCGTATGCTCGAAAAATAAAAGACACCAATAAAACAAAAACGTAGAAAGAACAGTATAAAATCTAGTCTAGATCTGAGGAATTATGTGAGATAAGATATTCTTCTACATAATATGCAATATAAAATTAAAAGAGCAACAGTAAAAGCAAGATGATTACGAAGATCAAGAACAGAAAGATTTAAATTATCACTCGAATATATATTACCATAACTAAAAGTCAGAATATTGTTTTTTATTTTAGGGAAATTCGAAAAAAGATTTTTGACAATGTTAACTCATATATCTCTTTCATTTGTACGGGATACAGATGTGAAAATTTCGAACACTATTTTCTTAGTTACAATGGATCAGATATGAAAAGTCGACCATTCTGGGGTGTGCTATAAGGGAGAACCACTTTATCTAAATAAGATAAAAGACCTTGGCTAAACGAATCTTATATATATTTGAAATTGAAGAAAAATGATGACTCGTCTTAGATGAAAAAATATAGAAGAATTATTTATTCTTTGAGAAAAAAGTCTAGATGTAGAAGAAATTAACACATGAAGAAATAATTATTGTTAATCTGACAAAAAAAACTTTACAAAGAAATTTTTTGTATTTGACATAATAACAAAATTCGATGAAGAGATTTTTTTCTTCATACAAAAGAAAAAAATATGAAGAAGAAATTTGTTTTGTTTGAGAGAAAAAAAAATAGATATATAGAATAAAGGAATACATTTAACAATAAATTCTTTTCTTATCTAATATAAACAAATAAATGAATATTTAATTTTTTTCAACAATATCCAACATCTGATTGATGATATAACGAGCAGCATCCATTTGTTCATTATGAAGTTGTACAGCTTGTTGATTAAGTTGTGTAGTTTGATTATTAATATAGTGGTTATACCAATAATTATTGTATGTAATTAATGTTAAATATCCAGCATGAATATTATCCATTTGATCTTGTATACGTTGTTCTTGTCGCGTTTGACCATCTGGTCCAACATTCTAAATAAAGAATAATCGTCTATTATTGATCGAAATTCGAAACAACTATTTTACTTCATCAACATTGTTTATTCTTATTGGATTTGAATTCATCTAGAATAATAAGAGACGAAAAATAAAACGACATACTTTTATAAAACCCATCAGAAATCTAAAGACGTTCGTTTTATAATAAAACAAGAAATATCGACGGAGTCTGATATCCTCTGAGTATAGAGGAAGAGAATTCGTTTCTTTATATTTCAGGAGATCTTTGTCTATATCCATCAATAAGAAAAGGTCTATTTCATATAGAAATAAATGATATATGAGATGTCGCCAGATGATAGGATTTATTCATTTGTAAAATGTTAAGCTCTTTCCTTATTGGTTAATCTATTCATTTAGTTATCATATGAGATTTTATTCTCTACTAGATATTTTCAATAGGAATAGCTAGAAAAGGTTTAAACAAATATCTAAAATGAATTTATCTATATAGTTTATTATTGATATAAATATGAAATATAGATTTTGTTAAAGGATATTAGAAATTCGATTTATTTTCTTAACAATAATCAAAGTAGTTTTAGAACTAATAAGAATATTTGTTATTTTATTTCTATGATTGAAATTTTTATTGAATTGTCGAATCGTCTTTGATCATTTGATAAAGTGAGATGAGACAATAGTTTATTGAAATATAATTGAGCTAAAATAAAAAAAATATCTTGTTTTGTTGAGAAAGAGAACGATTGAAATTTTTAGATGAAAAAAAGATTATTGTTAACCAAATCGAAGTTAACTTTTCATTGTCAAATTGATGATTTTGGTCAAAATCAATCGAATAATAATAAACATAATCATAACAAATAGAATAGTCAAAGAAATATTTCTTTTATTAATTATTTAATTATTTAATTCTATGATTAGATAATTAATACTTTTTTTTTTTTTATTCATTTAAAAATATTTTAATATCGAATTCGTTTTTAAAAATCGATCGAATCAACTTTCGTCGAGAATATTCTTGGTTTTTTTTTCAATGAAGATATAATAAAAGTTTTCTCTTAATAAAATAATATTCTCTTTCTTAATTATGATTATCTATGATCTCATATTTTGACTCAATCGATAATTTATCTGATTAGTTTTATCCAATAAATAAATTTTATCTAATTTTATTTAAAGATTTTAATATATAAATATAAGTTTTCTTTTTGAGAGAATCAATAATTAATATTCTATGATCATAGGATAAAATCAATAGTTGACAACATTTAGATATGAGAGTACTCAACATCGATCGAAATTCGATTTTGAGGTTATCAATATTCTATATTTCGAATGAATATTTAATGTAGATTTGATAAAGTTCTTGTTTATCGACATCAATGGTAAGAAAAAGCGAAGAAAGTTATTGGATTTTGACGGATTTATTATGAAAATGATTCGTTTCGACAAGAAGTCTCGATCTCGAATAAATTGAATAGAGAAAAAGAGTATTTTCACAATTGAGACCACCTATATTTGAATAATTAATTGAAAATTGAGAGATGAAATTGTAAATATGAATACATATGATCAAGGTCAGATAATCATCATATGAACACAAATTCAAACAACTGTAGATGAGAGATTTTTTCAATCATATTTTATTTTGAAAACTAATTTCCTTTTTTATTTCATCGAATCTAACGATAAAGTTCTTTTCAATTTCAAAACAATCAATTTCTTCTTTCATTGATAAATTTTGTTTAAAAGTAAAATCTTTATCCAACAAATAATAGTCGTTTACTTAGATGAAAGACCTAATTCGACAAAGGTACATCCGATTTTAAACGCTATCTAGAATTTAACAGTCTTTCTTTTATCTAGGGGATACTTTAACAAAATGCTTCGAAGTTGCTTTTTTAGGAAACCATGCTTTTTCGACCTACTGATCGACAAGAAAATTTTCTTTTTAAACCGACAAATGATGAAGAATTTCTAATAACATGCCCGTTTTCAGCAGAGAATAGGTTACATTTTCAAAAAAAATCGACTCTCCAACTCTATATTTAAATTTGTAAATTTAATTTGAAAATTTTCAATTGAAACTATTTTATACGATGTAAATAACTCAATAGTGGAAAGCGTTGGAGGTCTTAACTAAACACCATTCGATAGACAATTGAAAACTAAACAAATCCAGATAGTTGAGCAATTTCTAAGATAAATTTTATCACCCGAGATTTTTTCAAAACTCTTTTTCGACCATTTGAACAAAGTTTAATACCTCTATAAAAGCCTTGTTTCTCTTAGGGTGTGAAGTGTAGATGTGCATACGAATGTGGCTATGGATGGAGATGTGAGTGTGAATGTGGGTGTAGATTAGAGTGTGGATGACGCTCTCGGTGTGAGTGTTAGTAGACTTTTCTCTGACACTCACACCTACGCACATTCCACACCCATACTGACACACCCTTCTATTGCTTTCAATAATAATTATTTTCTATCCATTTCAAAATACAAAGCAGGAAATTCAGAGTTGAATAAGTTGAGAAGCAGCGGTGAAATTCGGTTTCTAAAGGATCTCTGGAAAATGATGGTGCCGTTTCGGAAAGCTTTAGTTGCTTTTCGATCAAAATTCATCGATTCTGTAGCCTAGGATTTTCTTTACAAAATCACATCAACCGCAGATTTTTCTGAACTCACACATTGGAATTCTATAAATCCTAGAAAAGCACACTTTTTAAGCTTGGTTCATCTTTAATTTGCATGGAAACGTAGGTTTTCGACTATGCTGAACATTGAAACAATGGTTGATTTTACAGTCGAATTTAGCAGAATTTGAAGAAGTTCTACACAATTTTTCGTCTTACACCAACTTGAATCTCCTAGACCAGACACTCAGCAAGAAAACTTGAGTAAAGACAATTGGTTTATCTGCAGTGACAACCATTGACAATGAAATGTTAAAGATTGTTTTACGATTATTCCGAGAGAATGCATTCTTTTTCGTGATTTTAACTTGCTGGTGACTTGTTTTCTTGAACTCTATTCGAAAGAATTGGATTCTAATGATCACATTTTTTGTTCATTCATCGTCTCAGTTACTTTATCAAGTAGTTACCTTGTTAGGGCACCACCTCTACAAAACAATTTCATTTGAGTTCATGGGAATGAAACAACTGCTAATATTAAATTGAATTAGAGACGACAACAATCCACACTTATTGATGCAAGAATGCCTCTCAGATAGAGACAAATATCTTCGAATTCTAATAATAATCTGAAAGTGGATGAAATCTAAAAAATTTTGAAGATCTGAAGAATCCGAAAACCAGTATTTTTCTCCTTTGGCAAAACTATTAATTTCTATTGGAAAAAAAGAAATATTTAGATGAATGTTGATGAACCTTGTCTTCATCAGGTGACATTGTTGGAAGTTCATGTTCATAAGTGAGATTTGTCACATCACTACAGATAGTCATATTGAGACTGTATTGTTCCAACTTGACGTCTGTAAGCAATCAAGTTTTTTCACTTTTCCATTAATTCGCTGATTTTGTAGAATTCTTTGATTTCTTCGAGCGATAAATCATATTTCTTCAATTGGAATTTCATTTGATGTTCTTCGTCTCTGGACGGCATTCTTTTGCAATATCATTCGATTATTCTTGCTTTTGTTTTTGATTTGATGAATTTGTTTTCAAGCTAAAAGTCCAGGTGTTATCAATTGATCGAGAAGAAATTGCAGCCGATATGTGAGCGTCAATTCAACATAAATAAAAAAGCTACTTAAATAAATATAAGTCGAAAAATTCTTTCATTTTTTAGTCGGAGATTGCTAAACCAACTAGATTTTAATTGAATGTACTCGGAAATTCTACAACTTCTTAGATTCAACGAAACCTCAATTAAAGCTACACATAGTTTAGTATAAATATATGAGATAAATTCTTTATTTCCACCTTTTTCGACCTTCTTTTGTTTTTAGATCTTCTGAAAATCTCGACTTTGTCTGACACATATTACTTTCAATAGGAAAACTAAGTGTTTTATATAAGGTTTCTGATGGTGAGTGATTCTATTCTTAATCAATTTAAATAGATATTGAAAATGAAAAATCACTCGCTATATTTTATCTATAATGTATTAGCCTATTGATGATAACATCTTTCAATGATCGATTTGTTATTTACTTTTAGATATCTGAAATACTTCGAATCAATACCATTTTTGATTAATCTGATCAATTAACTATTTATTTATCAATAGAAAATGAATCATATTGATAGAGAAAATTCATCTAATACTCATAGAAAAGTAGGACAATTAAAATGATTTGTTTTTTATTTTAACTTTTGCTTTATATTCAGTTGTTGATGAATAGCAATGCGATAGATAGAAAAGAAAAATTTTAGTTATTTTCGATTTTTTATTATTTATTTTGATCAATGTTAATCTTATTCGATGGTCAAATAAAAATTCAGTTCGGATAGGAAAATAATTAATCTTAAGTTTATTGATTTATCAATTGAATGATCTTTTCTATAATGAAACATTTTCTAATCATGTCATTAGACAGAAAAAATATTCAAGTAATCGTCGATATTTTAACAAGTTCTTTACAATTTCTCGATTGAATTTTGAATTGTTTAAAAATTGAAAGAAAATTTTTTTTTCCTATAAAAATCATTCATTTGATGTTGTCTATTCGATGGTTAAAATTATCATCGATTGTTTGTTTATTTGTTTATTACATATTTCAATCGATAAATATCATTTTTATAATGATAGTCTATCAATAATTAAATCTCTTATTGGGTTTTTTTTCAATCGAACGCATTGATTTTGATGTTCTGAATGAGTATTGATACTATTATTCATTCGAATAGATTACAAAATCAAAATCAACTTTACTTTTTACTATTATCTTCAACAAAATTAGTTGACGATGCAGATATTTGCACTTTAAAATATTATAAAAGTTTGACTGCAACGGTTTCTACTGTGACAATTTACCTATATGACGATCTCTTCTATGATAAAAACTTCACTCATAATCTAGCATATTTTTCTTTTGTATTAATTATAGCATTGTTTAAACAAAAAATATAAATGGTTTCAATCTCATAATCTTGAACATGGTAAATTTTTTATTTTGAAAAGAGCCAGCGAATCGTTAGATGAACACTACTTGTTAAAATAGAGATTATCGATCAAAATCGATTAAAATTAATTTTTTTTGGGATTAAAAATCTAATCTAAATCTGTTGAAAATCATGTCGTTTCAATTGATCCTAATCAGATCTTTATCGTTTATTTTTACATAGCTTGTTATTCAATACTTCGAGTGTATTGAAGAGGTGCAGATAAACAGATATGATAAGAGGTAAATCGAAGAATTTGTTCGTTCGATTTTTCCAAATGGAAATATTCATTTTGATTATTGACTCTATAAACTATGGTTTGCCTGTTGTTGACATTATCTTCATTCTTACTTCTGGCTATTAATGTAGTTATTTACTGTTTTATTTCTACTAAATCATTATCGTTGACATGTATCAAATTCTACCCTTAAATTCCTGCACTCTCTATAACTAAGAAATGATCATTACAGTAGTTATCGTCATACGTTATGAAAACGGGTGTGAGTGAGGATACCGAAAATAGCCATACCCTTACAAATATTAGATGCATACACAACAAGAAAGGTCATTTTGATATTGGACTTTGTTCAATTGTTGGTATTTATAATAAACCAAGTGATGTTAGAAAAGACTTGAAGTTTTGTCGCAACAAACTTTTCGATCAAAAAAATCGATTTGGTAAAAATCGTTCTTGCATAGTCCGTACATAAATCATTATGAGTGATACAGTTACAAATAATGATCGAAGTGAAGCATTCTAATATTATTACTTATCTCTATTATTAATTATTGTCTCTAGCAAGACGCGTTGTAATGTCCATTCAAAATACTACGTCTTAACCATTAACGATTATCTGCTGATCATGTCGAGATTGGAACTATTTTGAATGGTAGTGGCTCATCTTATCGAGCCATGAATAATTTATCCGAAGCACTTTGCTATTTTCATCAAAGTCTTTCCATTAACTGAACCATTTATGAATCGGAATATGATGAAGTGAAGAAAATTGAAAGAAAATCCTTCAAATAGAATGAAATATAAATAGTGATTAAAGTAAAAAAATTCTGTTGATTGACATGCGATATTATATTTTTGTAGTTGTTTACAGTAACCGAAAGTATAAAAATGTATGAAATATTTTTTTTAAAAACAATGAAGATTTTTCAGCTAATGAAACTTGAAAAGTGATTTAAGGGTGTCATGTAAATGTTGAGACGAATCTCTTGGAATATAAATCAGCTAATATTGATTTAATAGGAACTTATCATGCTTCACTCTCACTTTGAAGAAAACTCTTTTCACTTTTAAGACATTCAACATCTCTTAACACAGCAAAAACATTCGATTAAAACTTCATTTTTAGTATTCTCTTTTACTCTTTCTCAATCTCCCTATAGTAAGCTAATTGTTCATTTTGTTTTTGTGTACAGTCAATAGTTTTCCATAAATAAAATATGTATCATCGAGTCGATCTTCTAGTTTTAGTCACTTAATACATATTCTAGTAGAGAGGATCAAGCCAAACATTAATCTACATAGAGAATAAACATCTTGAAAACATTGGAAAGTTTAGAACAGTTGTTCTGTTTATTGAATGATAAAGATTTATTGTAAACAATTGATAATTATCGATGGAAGATAAAATCTATATTGTAAAGTTGAAACTATAAAACGATTATTTTAGTTTTCGGAATAAATAAATGCAAGGATGTGGATGTGGATGTGAATGTATGGATCTGTTTAACCACATCCACATCCTTATTGGATAAAAAAACGATTTGTTTAGGAATATATATGTGAGCGAGAGTTGAGCAAGAAGCAATCAGAATAGTGAGCGTTAGTTCTTGTTCCAATCAGAACAGGGTATGTCTAATAAACATAAGTAATAGAGTTCTGCGTAAAGATGAAAAGACGTCATCCATTATTCCTTCACTGCAAGGTCGAGCAAGTGGGTTGCTAGTTCCGATGGTGCTGAGAAGAACGGTGAATGGTCCGTATTCATAGTAATGACGTACTTGCAGGGTAGTTGATTATACATATGACGTTGCAATGAGGGCGGAAGAGCTTTATCCTGAGTGCACTCAATATAGGCACGCGGCACACGTCCAAAGCGATCGTCGGTGAGTTCTAGCGGTGTAGCAAAGATTTTAGCTGGTTCTGGTGATAACATATTCGGTATGCGTTCTATCCATTCGGGTGATGTGGTGTTGTATAAGACCGGTACCATTTTATCTGGTTTGATGGTAAGTGTGCCATCAGGATGGTGTACAAAGAAATCCTCAGTTTTCACATTGGATACAGTACTATTAACGGTTTCACCGGACGGTATCAAAAAGGCTGCTAAATAGACAAGAAGCTTGATCTTGTCAGGTACCCGTTGTGCGACCTCACTAATAATAATACCTCCACGGCTGTGACCAACCAAAATCACTGGTGTCTCTTGCTCTAGAACGATGTCGACAATTTGATTTATCCACGTTATCAGTTCGACTTGTGAGAGAGGAGTGTGATCGTTACCGGTACCACGAAGGTCTGGTGCAATGACACGATGCCCATGCACTTGAAGTAAAGGAACCACACGTTGCCAGCATGCTGATGAATGCCAACCGCCAGGAATTAATATGAATGTTGAGGCAGACATCTAATAGAATAATAGACAACAAAAACAAATCGATCAACAGTCAATATATACGTTTTGGTGACCAGACAATTCCTCGTAATATAATGATTCAATGATACTATTTATTTATTATTTCGTTGAAGAAGCGACTTAATTAATTAAGTTTGAAACACGTAATTCAAGATTACAAAAAAATATTGAAAATATTTAAATGATAATGTTTAAACTAATAGAATTTGTATGTCAATAATTAAGATTTAGGAAAGGAATTGATTAACAGATTTTTATTACATCGAAGATGTTTTTTGTCTGGCAAGTGTTGAGTTACGATGCGAACTAAAAATAAGATATGGTATGACTTCTGCTTCTATAAGAAAGCTATTACCGATTATAAAACTGAAATAATCGACTTTTTCATGAAGATAGGAAGATTTTTCTACAAAATTCGAGATAAAAAAATCGAAGCTCAATCATTTGAAATATTTCCAGTAATTTTTATAATCGTTAATTTACGTGTTTCAAACATAATTAATTAAATAAGTCGTTCCTTCAATGAAATAATAAGTATGTATTATTATTCGATTAAAACATTACGACGAATTGTCTTTGTTTCATATGATTTTTTCTGCTGTTTGAAGATAGTGAGAAGAAAGAGATATTTAGAAAAAAAATGTTCTACTGGTAAATCCTACCTTGATTAAAAGGAAAATATCGGAAAAAAAGGTGTCGATTAGATGAACTGTCGGAAATCCTCCCTACTTTGATCGATAAATAAAAATGTTGAAAGCCTCAGGAGAGCAAATATCGAAACGTAACAAGGTTGAACATGGCGGAGTATGACAGTGGAAGTCTTCCTAACCCTCAAGGGAGCAAGTCCTGCACTCCTATACCGAGAATATCATAAAAGCATCTTCTGACAAATCCACACTGAACAAATTTAGCCGATTTTCAAAGTTGGCCTAGCTTTTTCACATATCTATTTGTCAGTAGAGATCTTCATTGAATTAATTCATCGGATCGAGTATTTTTCTATAGTCACAACCACATTCGATGTCATAAGGTTATTATTATATCCAAGGTAAGATGGTGTCGGCAACGTCAATTTCAGGTCAAATTTTTGTTCACTTTTTTTTTCATATCATTTGATAGAGGTTGAGCTGCTGATCACAGCAAACTACTTTTAACCCTAATAAAATGCTTATTTTCGTTCGAAACAAGGATCTCTTTCAAAATGTGTAAAATTTTCGACTTCATCAATTTTTTCCAATTTCTGAAAATATGTTTTTTTTTCAGATTCTGCATCAAAACTTGAGTACAGATAAGTTGTTAAATTAACTCTAGACTGAAAATTCTGTTGGTGGTGGCACCTCGGATTGTGTCGAATGTCCTATGCGTAGGGGAATTTTGTAAACCTATCTAGTTTTTCTATGTAAGTAATAGAGATAAATGTTTTATTTCATTCGATTCATCATATGATTAGACAAACAAGTATGTTTTGCTTTTCTTTATCGAGAAAAAACATTTTTACTGGTAGTATACCCATTTTAGGTGGTATTCAACAGTTTTCGACATTAAATAAGACTTTTACTGACAAACTAAATAAACATTCTGAATTAGCACAAAAAACTCCATTAAATGAAGTATCGTACAAGTTAATTTGAAAACTTTCATCTTTTGACTCATACAAAAATTATAGTCTGCCGAAAATATCTGGGAAGAGGAGAAAAAATGGAAGTTATCATATTAACTTGTACGATACTTCATTTAATGGAGTTTTTTGTGCTAATTCAGAATGTTTATTTAGTTTGTCAGTAAAAGTCTCATTTAATGTCGAAATAAAATGGGTAGACTACGAGTAAAAATGTTTTTTCTCGATAAAGAAAAGCAAAACATACTTGTTTGTCTAATCATATGATGAATCGAATGAAATAAAACATTTATCTCTATTACTTACATAGAAAAACTAGATAGGTTTACAAAATTCCCCTATGCATAGGACATTCGACACAATCCGAGGTGCCACCACCAACAGAATTTTCAGTCTAGAGTTAATTTAACAACTTATCTGTACTCAAGTTTTGATGCAGAATCTGAAAAAAAAATATATTTTCAGAAATTGGAAAAAATTGATGAAGTCGAAAATTTTACACATTTTGAAAGAGATCCTTGTTTCGAACGAAAATAAGCATTTTATTAGGCTTAAAAATAGTTTGTCCTGATCACCAGCTCAACCTCTATCAAATGATATCGAAAAAAAGTGAACAAAAATTTTACCTGAAATTCACGTTACCGGCATGCAAAGAGAGACAAACCACGACTGCACTACTGGTAAATATGATTATAGCAAGAAGGTTAAACAAACTTCATCAGTGCTCTGTCTAGATTAGTGCATGTCTACAACGATAGAAAAAAAATGAAGTTACTAGTCTATAAATGACGATGACTAAAGCTGTTCTCGCACTTAAAAAGACATTATTTTCATCTGAAGAAAATAGCGACTACCTCATGCACACACATACACATATATGAATGCAAATATCGAAAGCGCACAAATAAAAAGAAGAATATTGTATATGCAGGTGAAAAGGTATGCTTTCTCTTCAAGTATTGAAATGAAAAACACCGTATGAAACGCATGCAAAAGATGGCTTCGCACGAATAATCAGTTCTTACACATGGCAAGCATGTTGTTATCACTAATGCAAGAACGGAAAAAAAAGTGAGGAGACCATCGTCATTTACTAGAGTATGAAAGCTACTCAGTCAGACAAACAACAAAAAATAACGCTTAAAAATCCATTAAAATTTTAACGAAGAAAAAAATATAAACACCGCATCCTTTTTTTAGATTTTTTTGTTTTCGTTAAGATTTATTAACGTCTTTATCTCGTTCAAAACCTTAACGAGTTTTTACACGTTAGGTTTTAGAATTGAGACGGTCCGTACAGAGAACAATCTCAATTCCAAAATTGGACGCTTAATTATAGTCAAAGATATAGAATAAAAGTTATTCCATCGCTTAATATTTCATACAACTTGAACGTTCTATGAGCATAGGATCTATACAGATTATTTGACAAGTTGCAAATTAATTCTGAATTTTTTTCTATTTTTTTAAAGATATAAATTGAGACAACAATAGAAAACAATATATTTAAGGATAATATCTAACTTTTCATTCAAAGATTATTGTACTTAACTAACATTATTATCAAGAAAATACATTATTAGAAAATATATTTGAATATATTTATTTAATATGTTATTCACGTTTTTATTACCGATGGAAAAACTCAAGGGGGAAAAAGCAGATTTCAAGATTCTCAAAGATTCCAAAAGATTTCTAAAGATTTCCAATGATTTCCAGGGTCAAAATCTGCTTTTTTTCCCCTTGCCCACACCCTACATGTACCGACACCCTACATGTACCCACACCCATCAATAATAATAATACATCATCAATTATTTTTTTTTACTTGAACAAAGTGATAGATATACATATATAGATAATTTATTTAGTTTTATAGATCGTAGATTAGCTGGAAGTGATTTATTTATTGAACTAATATATACTAATTAGGATAATTTATTAGAACGAAATAAATAATAATGATCATCATTAAAAATTCTTCTTAGAGTTAATGAAACATATTTAGATGAAAGTAGTCTTTTATTAGTTTTATTAATTGAAAAATTTCTTCCATTAGCATATATATTCATACATTAAATAAAGAATTGTTACTAAAATATTTCTCATTCATTTTAGAAATATTATCAAAAAGAAGAACAAATAATAATAATAAATCAAATGAACATCTTTGTACACTTCTACAACGTTTTATTTGTAAAATGAATTATAGCGGAACAATATTAATTTGACATTGTTTATATAATAGTAATAGATAAGACTTATGAAACTTTCGAATAGTTGAAATTTTCAAAAAATATTCAACTATAAAACTATAGTTTTAATATATTTTTAAGTTTGAACAGATTACTAAGAAACAAAAATGCAGAGGTTCAAGTAATGGAAATCGTAAAGAAAGGCATTTAAGATAGATTAGTACTGTCAACGAATTATTGGTCACGAGTGTCGGTGTGAGCAAGAATCTTTTATTAATTTTAATTTTGTTTTCGGACACTTTTTGAACATATATGTTATGCAACAAATTGTAGTAGACAGGTGACAATAGTAGAATTTTCTAGGATTTATCTTTTCCATGTCTTAAATTTCATTGCTCGCACATTCTGCATTGCACTGTTACGGCAGAAGAGTGACAATGATTTCAGTCGAAAGAGGTCTATTTTTAAAAAAAAGCCTGAATTTTACTAAGCATATCCAAGTTGTTCTCACAACGAGAAAATTCTACTAGAGAATTTCGACAAACCTCCTATAGATTTAGATTTCTAGACTCGAAAAACCTATCGTCTATTTTTATTAAATTCAGTTATTTCCTCAGAATGGCCTCTCCAATGAAAAAAAAATCTAAATCAATTCTAGACTATCCTATTTTAATCATACGTTCACCATTAGTCTAAATTAGAGATGTTTATCATCGCTAGAAACTTACTGGTATTACGATAGTTTCTTTAAAACATCTCTCGTATATAGACATACATGTTTAGATAACCGCACCGTTATCACCATTGCATCCCATGTTCAAGACACTAGTTTTTTATTCCATAGCATAAAATTTTTAGGAGGATTATCATAGAAATGAATATTGACTTGATAAAATAAGAAAAAATCTAATGTTTTTTTTTCTTCTAAGGACTTCGTATGATTATCAATGGCTCATTGTCTTGTTCTTGGTATTAATATTCCATCATTATGCCGTGGATGAATAGATCTATTTATTTAACAAAATCAATTATCTATGTTTTTGATTAGGAAGACAACGACTAATATCAAATGAAATAAATTTCAATAAAATTGAAACAACATTTTATAGAATTTATATAAAAACTCTTTTATTGTGTTCTAATAATCAACTATATTTAATTGCATTAATAGTTTCTATATAAATTTATTTTTATAGAATAGAAAATCATATTGAATTAACATGACAATCCTCATTAGATAATACAGATGATTTATAATGTTTTATAATATTTATATCGAAAATCATTTATATAAATATATTTGAAAAAAGTCTTTTCTTAGTTGAAAAAACTATACTATCAATATTTGAATATGTTTATCAACGACATTGTTTAATTCTATAAAATAAATAATAAAATCTATTATTAGAATCATATTTAAATTTAATTGAACCATATAATTGACCATTTACATAATTATTACTTTTATCATTTAATAATCTTGATCATCTTTATTATTTAACAAAAATAAAATAAAATATAGACCATATTTTTATCAGATGATTTAGGTTGTATAGCAATGTTATTATTTTGTTAACCAATATTTAATTCATTTTACACGTCTATACAAAGATTATTTTGGAAATAAGATTATCAACATATAAATAAATTAAAATTTTGTTTAAATTATTATTGTTTATCATTATTTCCAGTTGATTTATTCGAACATTGAGATATAATACCTGATTATATTGAATCTATATAATTTTGCTAATTGTTTATAAAAAAGGCAATCTAAAAAAATGTGGCTATCATTTTTACCCTTGAATTAATTCACCAAATCAATCTAATCATCAATATCAACAAATAACAAATAATTTAACCAAAGAAAATATTTTCGAAACTAATGCAAAACAATAATAAAAAGATTGAAAAATAAACAAGATTTCATCTGTTCTTTTTTTTCTCTAGATAGTCTATCAATTCGTAGTATAACAACATTTTTATTAAATGCATTTCAATTGAATGATAGAAGAAATCGATCTGATATGACATTTCAAGATCAATGTCGAAATATATTTACTCTATTTTCATTAACAGATATCGCTGGTCAATATATGCAACACATGTTCAACATTAGATACAACCTTTAAATAATTTATTTTAGAATATCGGCCATTCAAAAAGTTTTGCATATATCTCGACTTGATAAACTGATAAAATCTTGATTCTTTTTTGAAAGATGCACCGTTGAAAGCTCTACACAAGTTCTCTAAAAAATCCTACTGCTAAACAAAAAAGTCTTCCAAAAATTTTTACTAATGTAGGAACACAGCACTACCACAGAGGTTGTTCATATTCAGCTTGGGAAAACTATCAGAAATAGTTAATAAGGATTTATTTATCCAGTTTTTGTAGAGTTTTTCACGGTGCATGTTTTGAAAAAAGAATCAAGATTTTATCAGTTTATCAAGTCGAGATATATGCAAAAGAAAATATATCGCAAAACTTTTGCAACACCCGATATATATATATTGACATTTATAAGTTAAAAACAGTATAGAAAAAGAAAAATATGAAAATGTAATATTTATGTGTTCAATTAACCGATCTACCTGATGAAATCCTTATGATTATTTATAAACAACTGCACAATGTCGAAGCATTTTACTCTTTAATAGATGTTAATAAACGATTAAATAAAATTTAACATGTTTCAATATTTCCTAGTGTGTTAACGTTGATGGACTGTTCTGGAGATGGTCGCATTTGCTCATTACCTTATCCAATGTTTCATTGATTTTGTTCACAAATTTGACCTGAAATTGATCGTAACATTCAATGGCTAAATCTTGAACCATTAACTATGAATACAATTCTTCTTTCTGGAAATGACTCGAATTTATATGGTCTTAAAATGCAAAAAGTTAAATATCTCTTTACTGATAAGATAGTTTTATTTAATTGCTAGAAATATGTCATTGATACCATTGAATAAATAATGAGAAAATCTAGTAGAAGATTAGATTTGTATGTTGAAAAATAAATTGGAAAAGTCTAAAACAATCTATGTTATAATCGAAGTTATATTAAATATAGTTTTCAATGTATGTTTAGATGAAACTTTAATTTATAGATTTAAAAATCAAATTCCATCACTTGTTATCGATATTACTGAAAGTGATGAAGCAAATTCAAGAGAAATTATTTGACTTATATTCACACATATGTGTGTTATGTTTACCAATTTATGATATTTAACTTTCGATCCATCTTTAACTGAATGTCAACAATTATCATTTGATACTTCACCTCTAACTGTTTTCTTTTCAACTCTATCAGAATTCCATATAGGTATGCCTCTTTTTATTGATTGTCTTTATTTACTTGATGGACGATTCAATCAACTTCATACACTTTATGTTTATATAACACTCATTTATGTACCCTATGAAACAATCAATAATAAACTATTTTATTTTGAATAATATCTTTGATGGAGATGAACAAATATTATTGAATTTTTTAGGAAAAATTTCCTAATTTAAGATGCTTTTCGTTGTATTGTGAGATAGATACAGAATTATATAATGATTTCGTTGTATCAGTTTTACATCGAATGTCAAATTTAGAAAAACTTCATTTGTACCTGAACGTTATTACTAGAAAAACATTTATTGATGGTAATGATTTAAAGACAAATATTATTAATAATCTGTTATGATTAAACTGATTTAGATTTAATATTAGATCATTCAATAGTTGTTATAATCAAACTAATTTGTCATCAAATGAAGATATTCAACAATCGTTCAAAGATTTTAAATATAATAAAATAATTTCTTGTCTTGATGATTTTAATTAAAGCAGATATAATCAATGTCATATTTATTCATATCCATATCAATGGAAATGTTATAATAAAATAACAAATCATTTTCCAGATGGATTATTTAAATGTGTTTATCAAGTATCATTATTTGATGAACATTCATTTCAACATGAATTTTTTTTTCAAATTCAAAAATCATTTTAGTTTATGAAAAAGTTAACTATAACTAATCATAAAGCACAAATAAATAAAAGACGTAGAAAATCAAAAAATTATGATGAAAATTTATCAATTATTAATTACTATCATCTTACTGAACTTCGCTTTTTTTAAAGATGACGAAGATTATCTTGAAGAATTTTTACTTCCTACAAAAACATGCTTAATAAATAATCTATTTCTTTTTGTCAGTCGTAAACTACTTGAAAAAGTGACAGACAATTTTATGCGAGATGCAACACGACTCAATTGTTCAAAAATAATTTATTGCTATAGTAAATATAATACTCAACTTGAAAAACATGTCAGAGACTATTTTTTTCATACAGATATTCGATCATGATTTATATGATTGTCAATTGTTATTTTAAATAAAATTGATTTTTGCGGAATAAAAATATTAACATAGTGAATGAATGTTATTTTATTTAAAAATATGAGTATTTTTAGGATATATAAGAGCGAAGAAACCGAATAAGATGCTATTGATAAAAAAAATGAATCAAAATATAATTGTGCCTTGAAACTAAATTGTTTTAAATAATATCTTTCAATCAACTTGTATTCTATTATGCGGTAGGAAAAACTAGTTCGGAATTGAAAAAAAATACAAAGCAGAGAACTTCAAACAAAAAAAAGTTGCTAATAGAATCGATGGAGCGTTGAGATGTGAAGATACGAAACAAAGATTTTACTAATAGAAAAATAGATTTCACACTGAAATTTTCCAGTTATGTGTATAACCTTATGATTTCTTAAGTATTCAGAAAAATATAAGTATTGTTCTGAATATTTATTTGATTGTTTTTCTTAGGTAAAACCATTAATGAAGCGACTCCTGCAAATAATATATAATTTTTGTTATTTGTTGAATTATGTATTAGAAAGACAGATCGATAAAAAGAATAAGAAATGAAAACAAACGATTTAGTGAATAATTTCAAATAGGTTGTTTTCTGTTCTTCATACTGATGTTTCTTTTACCCTTTTGAATTTTAATTTGTTACAAATATTTTCGATTAAAGAATGAGCTATTATTAGGGATGTGTAATGTCAGTGTAAGTACTAAAATACTGACGTCAGGGTCACCGATGCAGTATCCACTGGAACACTGGCAACACTGTTATCGGTGTTACTGACACTGACGTTCACTGATAACACTGATGAATTCACATCACCGTACACTGACACACTAACTACTTTTGATTGACTAAAATGTATATACAAAGTACTTTACTATTACTGTAAAAAGGTGCAGAATAATAAACCCTACAAAAAGGTCTTTTAGCCACCTAAACTCTTAGCCAAATTCTCATGAACTCTTTTTCAGTACAACTCACTTTCATAAATCCTAGAGTTTATGAGAATTTGACGAAGAATTTAGGTGGCTATAAACCCTTTTGTAAGGTTTATTATTCTAGGTCTTTTTTACAGTAATGGTAAAGTACTCTGTGTACAAATTTTAGTCAATCAAAAGTAGTTAGTGTGTCAGTGTTCCAGTGGATACTGTGTCGGTGGTCAGTAAACTGAAACTGCACATCCCTAGCTATTATCGTGTATATTCATTTTACTATATAGCAATGGCAATTAATAATGTTGATGCTATTCGCCCTTCAAATTTTGTTATTGGTACAGAGGCGCGAGCTTTTCCTGGTCATATTAATGATTTAAATAGTTTACTACTATTTCTCTAATAAATATTCGTTTAATTAAAATAATTTTTCTTTATAGACTTTTATTTATATACATCAGAGTCGTACAAGAAAATTTTTAATTTTGCTTCACAATTTACTGAAGCATTTTCGAAAGAATCAACGTATGTAATATATTTATTTTTTTTAAATAAATATAATTTGTTTTATTAATAAAACATCTGCACAATTAAATGAAATACTTCACGTTAGTGATTATTGTGCATCATTCCGGCCGCCGGAAACGGCTATAAAACGGAGAATTATTGCATTAATTTTGGTCTTATTGCGCCGTAATCCGTCATACCGTATTACGAGCAGTTTCTATCGCTAGAAGATGGCCGTCGTGTTTTCCCGGTTTTGCTTCCGTAGTCTGATATGAGAGATTATGGCGCCGTTTATCGACTTTTTACGTCGTTAGTCACCGCTTTATAGCCGTTTCAGGCCATTTATGACGCCGTTTTATTGGAGGTGGGCAATAAATGATAAAGATTCGGATCGTGATATAGTTTGTCAATTAGATTCAAATGGTTTTGCAACAATCTTTCGAATAGATTATGGTGACGTACAACGTATTCGTGTATAATTTCTTCGGCCATGAAAGGTTAATTGTTGACGAAAAATTGATTATGCTGTTGTGCATAATTATTTTGTTTATTAGACGTGGATGTTTCAAATATACCGTCTGGCTCATCACTGTACATTATCAAATATAATTAGACCAATAAATGGCTGGCTATCAAACGTTATTGATAAATTTCATGCACAATTAAATAGGCCAAATCTTTATGCACGATTACCTAATTATAGTGGAATAAGACAAATATCAGAAGTTGAAATAAGTGTAAAAGGATCAACGAAAAGAGTAAATAAAGATTTTGGTATAATAAAACTTTAAATTTTATTAGATTTTCAAATTTATTTTTCTATTAAATAGAACAGTATCAAAAGGAATGATCATTATGTTTATGAACGTATATTTATTAAAATTGATATATTTATTATTTTTTTCTCTTTTCCTAAAGATATTCCGATGAAAATATTAGATTCTACTCGACGAAATGAAATTTGTATGCTTTTTTATATAAGTCCAACTCGTTTTTATGTTTATCTAAAAGGAAAATTGAATTTTCATACAAGTGTAAATAATAAAATTTTATTTTAATAGTTTCAAATTGATTTACAAAAATCGATGCAAAATCTTCAGAGATTATCATCATTGGTGAAATATCAAGCAATTGCTTTACAAGATAGTCGTACTTTATGGCATCGTGCTATTATATTATGTATGATAAAAAAGAAACGTTTGTTTTGTAATTCTCTGTTGTGTTTTTCTGAAAAAGATGCTGAAGCTAATTTATCAAACGTCTGTGTTTATTTTGTTGATATTGGTCATAAAGAACGCATTTTAATAAATAATATTTATGAATTACCTATAGAATTTGAAAGTAAACCAGCATTTTCTATTCCATGTTGTTTATATAATGTATGTCCAATTGATGGTAATGAACGATCAATATGGAAATTAGATGATAAAGTCTATGATGAATTTATTAGACTTATGGTTAATACTGTTAATTGTACAGTATGCTCAAAATAAGATCAAATATGTTATAATGTTGAAATTAATATTCTTAGTAAGTAATGATTCATTTGAAGGATAGAATGATTCTTCAAAAGTTAAATTTCGATTGACATTCATTATATAAATGATGTTACTTTCATATACTATAGAATCTATGCATCACATCTCATATAAAAATCTTATCGAAAGGAAAGTATTCAGTTCGTAGAACTTTACAAATTAAAATATATCTTAAGGAAATCTGCAAAAGTGTTTTTAAGATCCTCGCACGGTATCATAACAAGATAATATATTAATAATTAAAATAACCAGGGTGTGGGTGGGTGAGTGTACGGGTCTGGGTCTGGGTCTGGGTGTGTGGGAGTGTGAGTGTGTGGTGATTACGTTTTCTGCTCACACTCACACTCATATCCCACACCCTTCATGACATCAGACATTTTACATAAAACTTATTCGTTCAAAATCTTGGTCATTTCTTCAGCTAGCTTGAACTTTGGCACCTTGCCCAGTGATGTTCGACTAAATTTGTCGACGAAACGTATGTGTTTAGGCACCTTGTAGTCGCTCAACATGTTGCCAAGAAAGGTTTTGAGTTCATCGACTTCGCATTGCATACCCGAATTCAGTTTCACAAATGCGCATATGACCTCTTCGATTCGAGGATCAGGAATTGAAAAGACATGAGCCTCGGCGACGCTTGCGTGTTCTTCAATAGCGTGTTCAATCTCAGCCGGGGAAATCTTTTGTCCAGCTTGACTGATCATCTCCTTTTTTCGTCCGACAAAATACAAATATCCATCTTGGTCCATTGTTGCCAAATCACCTGTTCGCAACCAGCCAGCATCGGTAATTGTCTCGGATGTTGCCTCATCATCTCCGTAATATTCACGCATGATTGCATAGCCTCGAGCCCAAATTTCTCCTTGAGATCCAATCGGAACGGTTCGACCATTATCATCAACTATTTTGAGCTCCATGTGTGGTATACATTGACCAATTGACGTGTATCGTCGATTGTCGTCACAGTAGAGAGAACTTGTGAGAAGACATCCACTCTCTGTCATCCCGTACGCTTGGCCTACTCGATCAATACTGAGTTCCGTCTCGAGCTTGCGCAAAAATTGTGGTTGTATAGGTGTTGAGCCAAGGGCAACATACTTCAACGAACTTAAATCGTATTTATGTCGATCTGGATGTGCGAGTATGTCACGAAAAAGAAGAGGTGAAGCAATAATATTTGTGCACTTTTCCTGATGAATTGTAAGCATCGTTGATATTGCATCAAACTTAGCATTGGGAATAACCACAGTGCATTTTTCCACTGCGACAATTAGGATAGTCCAGATACCTGTACTAATATGAAACATAGAATGCGGTGCACAAGGACGCGACAACAACGGTCCAAAATGATCTACATGGAACCTTATAGTGTTGACCACTCCAAAATTTGTAATAGCGACCGCTTTAGGTTCACTTGTTGAGCCCGATGTCAGAAAAATCGTTAGCATTGAATCGGGGTCAATCGATGCTTGTCGTGCAGCCAGTGCATCTTGTTCCTCAGTCTCTTTGGGTTCATTTTGTTTGATCAAGTCATTGTACGAATGTACATTTTGCATAGTAGTCTTGTTTGATCCAGTTAGAATAATATGTTTGAGACTTGGCACATTTTGAGATGATCCACGATCAAAATCAGGTACAACCTCTTGCAATGTTTCAAGTGTGACATCGTCTGAAACCATCACAATGCCTTTGCAGTCAATTTTGTTGAGAATGTGTTCCAGTTCATGTGCCACAGCATTTGGATCTACGTTTACCTGAGAAAAAAAGAACGATGTCAGGGTCATGTCAACCAATCAATAGTTCGTTTCTACTTTTAAAAGTCAAGTCTGTAACACTAAGACGTTGAAACAATTTCATATCACCACTTTTTTAACAGTAGCGCCGCGGTTGCGCGTAGTGGCTATTCTGTGACGCAATAGTTGTAGTTGACGTTAGACAGATATACTGCATTCAATGCGACGTATCTACGTTCACATTTGCAATGTAGTGATCGTAATATGCTAAAGTATGCACGACGGTCACAATTAGCGACAAAATAGCCAATGAAAAATAACTTTTTGATTGGGTAATTCTAAACACCAACAATAGAGTGGACGGGAAAAGATAGAAACCCTAGAGAATGTACTGAGTTAAAGGTACCCGAAAAGGTACCCTGTTACCAGTATGTCACAGGAACTTTTGGGTATCAAAGTACTTGGAAGTACTTTCAGGTACCTAAGTGGTACTTTAACAAGTACCCTGCTACAAAATGTGTAGTAACTGGGTACTTGAAGGTACTGATCAGATACTCAATTGAGTACTATTGTATAGTATTTCTAGGTACCCTGTTACAAAAATTTCAGTATGTTCAGGATCGAACCTGACCTTTAACTTTTTTTAATTTTTGTTTCTCTCAAAGCAATTTACTACATTTTTTTTTCGATTTTATTTAATTTAATTTTTTCAATTCCGAAAACTTAGCAGGTACAATCCCGGGATCTGACCCGACTTGAGTTGGCCAGGTATCCATCAGACCGCTTTGGAGTAGTCCGCTCTTAATCTACGATCAAGATCGGCATGTTCTCGACTAAGAAATAGTCAAGAAATAATATAGAAAAAATTGGTATGAAAATGAATTAATTTCTTATGTCTTACTCAGTTGTTTATATGGAACCGTGCGTGAAGAAGAAAACGGTGAATGAATAGTCGCTACACAGAACGCGACAAATATAGGATACCCTGTATAGCTTGCCTCAGTAAGATTACAGATGCGAGTACCCATACAAGTACTTCTTAAGTGAGCGTACTTTTATGGGAACCACACTCAGTACCTACATCAGTATAATTACTGAGAATTTTTGGAGTACCCATATTGGGTACCCTGCTAGGCCTTTCTCAGTACATGGGTACCCTGAACTCAGTACTTTCTCTAGGGTTGTATCTTTAATGTCAACAATCAGCTTTGTAATTCATCATGGAAAACTCAAAGTTTGTCGCTCTCAAATAGTTGACGATCATTTTGATAGAATTATTGTGAAGTAATAGTTACCAAAATTCTGTTTCATATGAAATTTGACTTAATATTTTTTGCTCGATGTGGATTCAAACTTCAAGTCCAAACATTCCGACAAATACCATCTAAGAACCTAGTGACATGTCTTAGAATGATTGACCGAATATCAATAACTATTTTATTTATATTTGGTTATCAAACGATATTTTGAAACCATTTGAGATTCATATTAAGTCATAATCTGCCGAAATGATCACAGCACAGACTTTTCATCAGATCATAGAAGCAAACTGAACTGAAAGTGTTTCTGGTATGAAGCTGTCATAGCGAGATCGAATATGCATCAAAAACTCTAAGCGTCAGAATTGTTATTTGAAAAAAAAAAATATTTCGTCAAAACGCTGAGTGAGATACACGAGTTTTATCAATTCGTCAACTCGCTGTATTTTTCACTGAAAAATCTGAAAATTACTGATGCTATTAGATCATAGTTGAAAGATTTATGATCTTCTAACTTGTATGTGATGTTAGAGAAACAAATGTTTTAGACGGTAACATCGTTGGAAACTTAGCAGATTGATATCATAAGACGAAAACCATAATAACACATCTATTTGAAGCTTTGACCTAATTGTGATCTACTATAAAGGTTCAGAAACTCTTAATCAATCAGTGAAATTCTCTTAGTCTTCAATCACAAACAGTCATAAATTAAATATGCATACCTTGACAAGACCGAGTTTTGCAGCAACGTAGATAAGAACGACACTTTCTGAACAATTTGGTAAAGCAATAAGAAGACGATCGTTCGCTTGAAAACCAAGTTTGATTAGTGCATATGCCATACAATCAATTTCATGTTTCATTGTCGCGTACGTGTATTTTTTATCTGCATCTAGATATAGAGTTCATTGTGAAAAAAATCAAATCTTCGTATGATTTTATTAAATACCTGCGAATATGTAGCATTCATGATCGGGATATTGAGCGGCGAGTTCGTCAAAACTCTGAGCGATAGTCTTGTATAAATAAGGATGTGAGGAGGCATTGTGAACGTAGCTCAATGTGAGCTTTGTCGCTGAGAAATCATTGTCGTTAGCCATTAGACGATCAAATCAGTTATGATCTCACTTGATTATTAGCGGATTTTATATTTCGTATTATCAGAAATAGAAAGAAAATAAAAGAGCAATAACGAACTGTTTATCTCAAAAAAGAATGCGCTTTGTGTATAACTCGGCAACACTGACAGCTATCGAGTTTGATTTTTCACCATTAACTGAGAAAACAGTGATAATTCGACATCGATTGCTATCAGCATTGCCGAAATATTCAACAACTAATCAATGTATTCTATTTTGAAGTGAATAACAAATATCAGTGACTGAAACAACAAGATGTGCAGATCAGATCGACACAATAAATGGTATGCGTGTGGTATTATTGTATCTCATAATTGCAAATGTATATATCGCAGCAAAACAGTGAATGTCGATAGCATCGATAATGAATGCTTCGAGAAAACAGATGACAACAGTGAGATTGCTGAGGAAAGATTCTCAGGTATTAAAATCAGAATAGGATAAAGAATTCATTCTAATAAGCTGTATTTGAACTCATAAGATCGATTTTACTTTAAGACATTGGTTAGGCTTTTTGGATTACAACGTGTTGGAGTTTTTATCATCGAGATTGTATATTGTCACGTAGTAAATCAAAAAGAGGAATTATATCTATGTCTTTTCTTCGTCTATTTTCTAATATCACTAATATTGCGAATATTTAGTATTGAACTATGTCGTTTGAAAGTATTTTAATTAAACTTTGAAAATGCTATTTAATAGGACGAAAAGCCTCAGGTTTCATTAATTAAAATAAAAGTTCCTTGGCCGCTGATAATTACTCAGTTCAATGACCACCACTAACCAAACGTTTGAATTCAATTTCTCTTAATTCTTGTAGTCATTACACCAATAAGTATTATATTTTGAATTTTCTGAATTGTTTTGCCATTTTTGCTAACTCTAAAGCGGCTATATTTGTTTTTCAAATAAAGCCAATGAACAGATTACCGTATATTTGAAATATAAGAGCTAGCAAGATTTCCGCGTTTGACTTCGTAAGATGACATTTGCAAAGGTTCGTGGAAACAAGGGATGAAACATTATTGTTATAAATAACAGATCAATAACAAATAACTTTCTTCTTCTAACGATAATTCTCAACTCGAATCAATTGTTGTTAGACAAGTGCCAATACCCATACTATTTGACATTGATTGGAATTGATATCGACTAGGACGGCAATAGTTCGAGATGATAACTTCAAATTCTTTGCAT
>CAJNOL010000770.1:0-86344 GCA_905250125.1 Rotaria sordida
TTTTTTGTGAAATTTGAGATTATCTCTGTTTTTTTCGTTGCTGTTTACGGAAGAGACTAAATAGTATACTCTTTCATATAAAATAAAAGCTTGAAAATCGTACTGTGAATGTAAACGATTGTGATTTTGACGGGATAATAACAGTAAATCACTCAATTCATAGAAAAGATGTTTTATATTAATTATAGATCAGAACAGAGATACATTTTTATCATCGTAGATCTTCACAGTTAAAATGTCAAAGAAAAAAAAGGTGAAATTCCATAATCGATAGTATTTTTTATTGGATGTAGGCATGTTTGTTAAGAAATGATCTAGTATTATGAAAACTCATTGAAGATTGAGTAACTTTTGTATAGAACATTTCTTTATATATCGTTTCTTTTTTTAGTAAAATGTTGAACTCTAAACTTCTGACAAAGAACTCCATTTTTTTAAATTTTCTAACGGGCAAGATGTTTTGAATAACTCATCTTTGATTAAAGAAAAATCAATGAAGTTTTTGCTATTAATAGATCTAAATGGTATCTATTCGATATTTTTCTTTTATCATTACGAGAATACAGGTATTACAATGTAAAAAAATAAAAATTCATAACGTTTGCTCATGTTGTTCAACATCACTTCGGTACTTATTTTTATTAGAATTTATTTCTCGATGACGGCTTTCCTCTTAAACAACACTGATTGTGTCCGGTACTCTTACAATATCGAAATATGCATAGGAAGCGATTCGTCATCTATAATAATTAGACGTTTTACACATAACGATAGTTTCCGTATATTGAAATCGTTCGATTTAAACGTACTTCATGAATTAATCATCGAAATGTTAAACTAGAACACGACAATTTCCAGCACTTTTTTTTTTACAAATGTTTTCTTTCAATTATACACTGATTCTCATTCAAATATATTACGACAAGTTCTTGTATTGATGACAGAAGATAGATAATTTCATAATACATAACAAATTCTATTTAGTCTATTAACATATATCTTTTTTCTCCTTCTAACCGAAGGAATCTCTTCAGATGTCTCCTTCCGATTTCAATTATTTATTGCTGATATAATATTCTAGAGACCTCTCTGTACGACCTAAGGTTATCGAAAAAATTACGTTGTTGAATATTATCTTGAAACATTATCTTGATTTCAAGATCATGTATAAAGTAGCTCATAGATCAGACATACGAACTCTTCAAGCTCTAAAAATTTGTCCTATAAATTACTGTATATGAGACCTTCAAATAGAGATAGTTTCAAGATGAAATTCAAAAACACGATTTTTCCAATAACTTGAAGTCTTAGAGAGATCTCTGATAAATACACACACTAGAAATTCAATAGCTCTGTTAAGTTTCAATATAACTTCAAATTCTATTAAGGTTTTCACTAGAATACTATAAGCAAAAAACATGATCATTGAAATCAGAAGACAACACCTAGGGAAGCTTTCTCGTAAATTACTCTGCCTAAGTAGTTTGTAATATTCAAGTTTTTTTCTTATCCTATTATAACGTTATTAACGATTTTAAAATTAGTTCCTTCAAATTTAACTTTATTTCATTGTAGCAAAAAGAAAATTAATTCTTTCGTTTTTGACAATGTGATCTAAAATTCCTAGAATCATTCTATTAAAAATCTTCACAGAGAAAATATTTCACAGAAATACTAATGAAACCTTATATTAACATGTATTGCTTTTTGTACATTATATAAACGAAAATCTTCGGCTTTTTATATCGTCTACGTAAAAGCAATGATATGCAATTGACAAAGCCGATTCAAATTCTTATGTTTTTTGTTTTTACCTGAGAATTAACTTGACATGCCAGTAGAATATAAGCTGGTTTAGCAAGTAAATGCAAACATGTATTTCGATACATAATCATTTTCATAATAAGAGCAGCATCGACTAGACGATCACCAGTCATTTTCAATTTTAAATGATTATTTCCAGTAAGTTCAAATACATCTGAATAAATTGATAAAAGACGTTGTTTTAAATTATTTTTATCATTATTTGATGGCCAGAATATTTGATAATGAGTAGAAAAATCTTCAAGCACACTTGTATTCTCAATAAACAATGTATTTTTATCAATAAATAATTGTTCCATTGATATTGATCGATTTTTAGGCATCACTACTGACGAATTAAGAAAAGAAAATGCAGTAACAGTTATTGGATAGATTATTGTTAAACATTGTTGTTCATTTACAATTCGATAAGAAAGTTCATTAAGAAAGTTTTGTTCGAATTCATTAAATCCATCTTGTTGACAAATAGAACGTGGTTGAATACCACGTGGAATACAACGGTCAAAAGTATCACAACGACCTGAAATAATTAAAAAGAATTTATAAATTTTTCAAAAAAAATAGATCAAACAAAATTGCATTTTTTCTGACTAATTTTCTTCTATACAATATTCAAGATTTATCTACTAGAGGGAAATACCGAAAAAAAGATATATTTGATAACTAGATGCATTAGTGTGAAAAGGGTAATAGAAAGTTAGTGTTTATGAGAAATAGTTGGTGCATTTACGGCAAATAATGCATTTATCTTAAAAGCTAATTGATTGATACGACAAAGTTAAATAATAATAATAATAATAATAATAATCTAATCTGATCAACATGAACTCATTAAGTCAAAACATTGATAAAGAATGTTTTGAGCATGAGTACGGATTCTTTTACTATCTGTTATTATATTAATAATATATTTCGATGACATATAGAGGTGTGAGGGACTACAATTCAGCAGACAGTCAAACACGGATTGTCTAGTAAGGAAAGAACTATCTGTCAGAATTTGACAGACAGTTTTCAGGCAAGTAGTCAAAATTTTAGTAAACACAATGCAAGAAAGTGGAAGGGAGCGCACCCACCGCTAGTCTCTTGTTTATCAAGATTCATGAATATATCTTTTTTTTTGGTGATTAAAAATATTCATACCGATAACTTTAGTACTTTCATTGCAATGGACGAAAGCTTTTTACAATTCGAAAGTTTTTCTCATGTTCAATAAGTATCTTTTGAAATTCAGTCAGTACTATCTGTAATACTCAACAAATAATGAAAATGATATTAATGAAGAGTATGCTTTATGCATAGTAATAGGACGAATGTCCTAAAGCCACCAGGATTGAAAGAGGAGTCGGTGACTCAGGAAACCGATCAGAAGATTTTTGCTAACGTTGATTGGATTTGGAAGGGAGGGTTATACGATGCTTTAGGAATTGCTGAGCGAAAAAACAATAAAACTCTAGAACTATACTGGAGAAAAACGAAAACTTTTTTAAGATTTGAGATCATTCCCACGACTTACTTCCTGCTCTGGACTAGAGTGCATCGGGACCAACATTTTCGCACTCGGACCCAACTCGACGGCTCTACTCCAAACACCCCTGAGCTCTAATAATTTTTCTTGTGTTTACTTCCCAATAAAAATCACAAAAACTTGATAAAATAATTTATTCAATAGAATGTTTCCTTCTTTTTTTAACCTCATTAATCTTTTATATCTTTCAATTCATTGTCAATGATAATTTTTTTTTTGTCCCTAATATTCTAAATAACATACTATTTGGTTTATTTTCTTGTCGTTTTTTAAATAATTCATAAGCATCATGTATATGAATTGGTTGACTAAATTTGACAATCATTGTTCCAAATGATTTTTTTAATATTTGTATTGATTTAAATAAACCACTTTTTGATTCTTTTGGTTTTGGTATACCTAATAATTCATTTGCATGTAAATTATCTTCTAAAACTTTTTCATAATTAATTGAAATAGGTATTAATATTAAATTATCAATTTGTCGATGAAAATAACATTCTAAACATGATTTTAACATACCTTGTCGAACAGGTAATAAAGTTTTTAATGTTCTTGAACGTGCACCTTCAATAAAAAATTCTAATGGATAATCTCCATGTATCACATGTGTTTTAACATATTCATCAAATATAGTCCAATAAAGTAAATCTGTACGAAATGAACGACGTATAAAAAATGCACCACAATGACGAAGTAAATTTGATAATAAACCCAGACCAAGAAAATCTTGTGCAGCTGCAATACATGGTAATGGAATATTATATTCAAAACATAAATATGTTAATATAATAAAATCCATATAACTTCGATGTGTTGGTAAATAAATAATTCTTGGTGATGTTATATAATGTTTTGTTATTAATGGTGATGGTAATAAATTTCTATCAGAATTTATTGATGATGATGATGATGAACGTGAAAATGTATTTAATATAGCAAATAATGTTGATGATATTGTTATTGGTGATGATGGTATAGTTGTTGATGAATTTATTGGTTTTAAACAATATAAATGATATATATAATCAATACTATTTCGTTCAATATAAATATTTTCATAAACTTGATTAAATATTTTAGCAAATATAAATGCAAGAAAACGTGCTGATCGAAGATTTAAACGATGAGACATTTCTTGAATAATAGTTTTAGCTTGTTCATATGTATTTGTTTCATTATTTAATGTTTCAATTGTATATTTTAATGCTAAACTATTTAAAACATCAGATTTAATTTGTTCAGAATTTCTTGGTAATATTTTATAATGTACAGGTGTTATTATTGATAATATTTGTGTATTTTTATTAATTAATTGTTTTGATTTAATTGATTGTTCTTTATTATCAAATAATGGATGATGCCAAGTTTTTAATGACCATAATAAATCACTTGATTGTCGATGACGATATATAATATCATCATATTCAATAGAATTAAATATTGACATATCTAGAATATAAAACAAAAATATATTTTTTTTTTTGTCTAATTATGTTTCCATAATTCATCAATATGATTGTTTTTAATTCCATTAATACAATCTTTTACATATAAACGTATTTCATTTTGTATGGATTCTTTATCACGCATATTTTTATTATCGTTATCTAATACATTAATATCTTGCCATTGTTCTGATGATGATAAACGTAATTGTTCAAAATAAAATTCAACTTTATCTTGAAAAGATTTTGTTTCATAACGTTCATCACCTGTATAAGATAAACTATTTGTTTGTTTATTACGATGAAAATAAAGAACAAGATCAGGTTTAAGTAAACCAATATCACATGATTGACACCAATTTTTATCAAGACCTTTAGCTTGTGTAAATGCAATACCAGAATAAGCATAACGATCAACAATTAATGTATAACCTTGAAGAAGTTTTGTACGCATTGTATCAATACATTCCCAACGATTAGCAGAAAATAAAAGATGAATTGTATGATCATTAAATTCAATTTTACGTTGTAAATAATTATCGATTAATGAACCTATTTCTGTTGAACGATTAGGAAATGCTAAACGTTCACAAAGAATACCACATTCATGAGAAAGATAGTCATATAAAAGTTTGCTTTGTGTAGTTTTACCAATTCGATCAAGACCTTCAAAAATAATTAAAGCTCCTCGTTTCGTAGCCATAAATTATCTGACCATAGGATTATTATCACAGAATAAAATCTGAAACAAAAGAACAAAAAAAACCTATTTATTTTTATTCTCATTAATTATACTGTTTAGAAAATTGAATTAGACAAAAACAAAGTAAAACTACATTTCTACGAATTCCTACACAAACAAATATTAAACTTTGGTCGTTATTCGAGCTTGAGTTAAATTTTCTTTTAAACGTTCTAAATCTAATTGACGATAATGTATATAATCATCATTTTGACTTAATTGATCTTGTAATTGTTTTATATCTGATTCAAGTTGTTTACGTAATTGTACACGTTGTTTATTTAATTCTAATTTATCTTCACGATCATTTGTACGTTGTATAACTGATTCCTTTTGTTCAAGTTCTTTAAACATATTAAGACGTTGTTGATAATAATTTTCAAGAGATTCTAATTGATTACGATAACGTGCAAGAAATAAAGCATTATATTCTTGTTTATATTTTTTCATTTCATGTAAACGTTCACGTTGAATACGTATCGAATCTTTATAAGCTTGTTTTAATATTAATTCTTCATTAGTACGTTTTTTTAATAAACGTTTTCGTTGATCAAGACAATATTGTTGAAAATAACGACGTACACGTGCTTGTTGAATACGTTGATCACGAACTTTTGATTTAAGAATACGTTCAGCTGATTGTTTTAATTGAATATCTTGCTAGAAAAAAAAAGAACAGAATTTTATTTATTTTATTAAATGAAACAATAATGTTTGATTATATTACCTGACGTTGTAAACTACCTAATTCTTTACGTAGAATTTCAGTCATTTGATCGTGTTTTTCCTTGACTTTTTCAACCTAAAAGATATGATCATATACAGTACTGATCAAAAAATATAAGGTTAATAGATTTTTGATTTTTTTTTTATGATACCAGTCATTCAGTTTATGTTCAAATAGTGATTTGAATAGCCAATGAAATTCTCTATCAAATGCATTCCATACAGAAATTTTATATGTAGACTATGACAAAGCGAAATTTACTATAGTATTGCTAAAAAAAAGTTAAAAACAGCAGTTTTTTTGTGATGCTTATAAATTCTTAAGGGCAGGTCGTACGAGATGCAGTGAATCCTAATTTTATTCAGGTTTCTATGCTCTTTACTATGATTCTTTTATAAACTGATTTTCACGCAGCCTTCTAGGACCTGAAAACATTCGTGTTTGGTTGTTCGGAAATCTTCCTCGTATGATCCATATATGAAATTTCTATATAGAAGTCATTTAATAGAGAATTTTATTGGCTATTAAACTACTAGTTGAATTTAAGTTGAATGCCTACGACCGTAGCAAAAAAAAATCAATAATATATTGGCCTTATATTTTTCACCGGAACTATAAATTTCTATGAAATTAGAAATTCATTTAATAAGTTTAAAACATATAGAAAGAAAGGATTTATGATGATTATAGTTTTATGTATTAAACATTTCAATAAGAAGAAAACAATCACTTAAAATATTCATACACATGATGTGTTCTATTGATTTTATTCTCACAAGTTTTGTATGTTTTCTATTCTTACATCATTCATATTTCCTTGTTTAGTATTGAGAAGTTCAATTCTTGATTTAAATACATTATCAATGTGTTTACTAAATTGTTCATTAAGCTTGGCTTGCATTTCTGTTGAGACATAAATTCCAGGAAATTGTTCATTTAATACTTGAACTATATCATGTTCATTACCAAGTAATAAACGATGTTTATTTGTTGTTTTTATATTTGTTGGGGTATCATTATCAGTTATTGTTGTTGAATCATTAAATTCATCTTTATGTACAATTGGTCGTACGTTTAATGTATTTGTTGATGCACGAAGAAAACCTTTTTGTAATGAATTTTGTCTTATTTTTGATGAAGCTGAATGTGAACGATGAAGTTGAAATTGATGTTCATTAAGTCGTAATGTTGATGTATCTATTTCATGATGTTGCATATCATGACGTTCTTTCTTATTTTGTAATAATGTTCTTGTTGATTTATAATCATCAAGATCATCATTAAAATTTTGTTCAAGAAAATGATTTAAATTTGATTTTAAATTATATTGTTCTTGAAGATGATTTCGAATTTGATAAAATTCATCACTATGATTTAAACGATTACGTCCTATTGTTGTTGTACTTGTTGTTATTAAAGAATCTTGTAATTTTGGACTAAAAGAAAAATACAAAAATTTAAACGATTTTTGTTTAAAATTTAAAGAATGTTTCATAATAGCTGAGGATAAATTACCAACAGCATTTTTCATATTTTTTCTTGATGTAGAAGACTGAGATTTTTATCACATATATGTGTCTAATAAACATCTTTTATTTTACAAAGTATCAGCTCTCTAGCTAAAACTCATGATAAATTGCATGAACAACATTAACATACATGAATTGTCATACTAGATTTTGTAATATTTTTACTACGTAGTCAATCGTGACAGAATAGTAGAGCCTATCGGACCTATTCTGAGCCTATCCGATGGACTGTATGGAATGATTAAGGATTGTTTCAAATATATAGGAATGCATTTATATCTAAAATCTTTTAAATTTAATGACAAATTTTATTCTTAAATGTTCATCAGTTACGAAAACAGAATAGAGATTTTTCTGTGCAACAGAAATAATAGATAACATACTTGATCAATTACAATAGGTCATAGAAAGCAATGGATCATCATATGTTTATAAATATCATTGGTCAAGAAATAAATATATTACAAAAATCAAATATAAATATTTATGTATTTTAATCTTGTTCAGTTCATGTATGTCAGCACTAGTTTTAGTTAAAGAGCTAAAATTTTAGAAAATTAAAGTTCTCTGTTAGATTTATCTATATGATAAAAATGTCAATCTTCTATTTAAAATGATATCTCTTTTTTCGTTGGATTTCAATCATATTACTTTGTTTGTTCATGAGTATCATTTGGTTTAATAGGTTTTGGTGTTTGTTGCGATTGTTTATCATTAAGAATTAATGCTAAATCATCCTCAATATCATCATATTCTTTTTTATTACTCATCATAGGTGCATCATTACGTTTACTTTGTTGTTTTTTATTATATTTATCATTTGTTAAATCATTCAATAATAAACGTAAATCTGACGCTGTTGTAGACGGTGTATCTAATTAACGAGAAAAAAAGAAACAAAAAATTTCAGCTTTAAAATAATATATTCAAATTAAAAACCTTGTGATAATCGTGAAAGATTAAGTACTTCAGATGACATTTGTACTGTTTGTTCGAAACGACATAATAATGCTTGATATTTTTCTTGTAAATCTTCAACAACAGTATTATGTTCAATATTTTCTTGTTGACGTCGACGAGTAGTAGGTGAATTCGATGGTGAAACAATTGGACTAATTTCAGTATAAACAAGACTATTTGCAGCAGCTATATCATTACCAAATGCTCGTCGTCGATCAGCTAATTGAGCAATTTGAGCACCAAGAGATGAAGCTTGAACACTTGATCGATCTGAACTAAGAGGTGGAACTTGTATTCGAGTTCCATGAGCTAGAGAACAAAAAATAATATATATATATATAAATTCATATTATTAAATCCTATTAGAAAATTTTTCAAACCTATTTCATCACCTTCTTGTCTATCATTTTTAATCCAATGATAAACATCAGTTAATATTTCAACTAAATCTTCCATAGCATATAAATCTCCATTAGCTACTTGTTCACCCGATATATGTGAAAGATCAAATTCAACTGTATCAAAACATAAAGCATTAATTACACATTGAATATTGTGTATTTCATCAGCAAGATTACGAACAGGCGTACGAACATCTAGAATATAAAAAAAGAAAAAAATATATATATTTGTTTGAAATTTCACTCATTTGTACTAACCATTTAATTGACATGAGCATATCTTTTCATAAATTGGAATGAGAACTGGACTGGCAAATTCACTAATGGAACGGATACGACGATCAATACCAAGAGATTCAAGAAGATAATTTGTACCACGAACGATATCTAAACATATAATACTTGCAACTAAAATAATAATATAGCTTTAAATTTTTTTTCCAAAACTAGTCTATTGTCTTCTTTTTTCGAATTTTTATTTTAACACCTGACAATAAACATTTTGCTTTTGATTCTAGCAGTTATACACCTACCGATTCGTTCAGGTGGTGGTTCAATATATGGTTCTTGTACCATATTATTCTCTTAATCTAGAATACATATTATATGCAATCTGAATAGAAAAACAAAAGGTAAAAACTCCTTTTAATTATACGTATACAATTAATAAAAAACAGACAATTCTTTATGTCATCATCGTCTCTTTTTTCCTGAATATATATATATATATATATATATATGATAATATTTATACAGAATGTATTTATGTGCATGTAGCATGAATAAATGAGTGTCTGGTTTGGTCAATATCACTAGCAAGCACGGAAGAAAAAAAACAACAAGACAATTCATCTTGTATCAAAGAAACATGAAAGAAGAAAACAAAATCGGAAGAAATCAAATAGAAAAAAAAAAAAGAAGCAGGAGAAAAATCAAATGCAATATTATATATGAGAATCAAAAATGTTGTTATATTTATACAAAAATATACGGATTATCCTCAAATGACACTCTTCAGTACGAGGAGAAGAGAAAACCTACTGTTCTCGCGAGTCATTCACGCGCGATTCTTGTTATAGCAAAAACAAAAAGAAAAGAAGAAATAAATAAATAGACAAAAAAGAAAGAAAGAAAACTAGTAAGCCAAGTAGGTTTGAATTGCATAGATATCAAAGAACAAGAAATGAAACACAAGATCGAATTCAGTGTAAACAAAACAAAACAAAAATAACTTGACTCACGCATGCACATTTAAACGAGTTCATTATAGAAAAAGAGAAAATGTGAAAGTTGCTGTTATAACACATTTTACATATCATATGCAAAAAAAAAAGAAAAAGAAAAAGAGACGGAAAGATGAGCATTGAATTATATATTTATTTTTGTTTTATCAGTGAATACAAAAATAGAGAACGGAAAAGCAAAAAAGAATATTAAAGTTTTCCTTTTTTTTTTTTTTTTTTTGTCTTCAATTAGATCTTCGGTAATTTGGGTGCAGTTACCAATGGATTGTTTCGTTCAATTAAACGTTTTCCTTCAGCTTTATAATCAAATGCACATGTATGTGCTTCAGGATATCGATGTTCACTACAAAATGAACTTCCACATCTAAGAATTCAAACAAGAAAACATTCATTTTGTTTTTGTATAATTTGAAAATCAAAAAAAAAAAATATTTTTATTCTTACTTGCATTGATATGTTGTAGCTAATCCAGTTTTCTTTTTACACAAAAAACATTTTGATGTTGATTTACGATTAACAATAACTGGTGGTAATTTACTTGATTGAAGACTACTACTCACTGTTGAAAGATTATTACTTGTTGTACTTGACCATAGATTATTTAATTTTGGATCTAACTATTGAATTCAAAAATAAAAACAAATATATATATATATATGTATAGATTGATATACAATAATATAATTTAGTTTATATTACTTTATAACGTTCTTCAAATACTGTATCACGAGATGATGCTTTGTAACCTATAAAAGAAAAAGACTAGTTATAAACATGAATGATATGTAAGGTAGAGGAAAAAGAGTTTAATAATAACATATTTTTTATTTTAATGTTCTGTAATGTTAAGTATCTATCTCAACTGGGGATCGTGGTTTTGATGACTACTGGAGTTTTCTATATAATGTATTCGATATCAATATGTCTAAAAAACTAGAGATAGTAGTTTTCAGATGTTACAAGACATTGTCGAGGATATTTTAAAAAGAATGAAATTCTGAACAAAACGAAGAGTCGTCACATTTTCTATGGCCTTTCTTTCAAAAATTAAAAGCATCACAAAAACCGTAAAAGAAACGAAATTCATCAAAAAATCAATTTAAAAACATATTTTCACGGTTTTTGTGATACTTTTCATTTGTCAAGGGAAAGTCGGAGAATATGTGGCGACTCTTTATTTTGTTCAGAATTTTGTGTTCTTTAAAATAGCTTTCACGAAGTCTTCTAGGACCTGAAAAACTATCGTGACCAGTTTTTCTAGAACTCTTGCTATGGTAGTTCATCTATGAAATCTTAGTAAAGAAGGAAGAATACCACTGCCTTTCGGCTTCCGTGCAATATAGGGTGTTGTCTAGCGGCAGATTCAATAGTTTCATATCTTCTCTACAACTAATACTAACTGTAACTATGAACAGAAGGCTGGTCTGACATAGAGTTCTTGCGCTCAATTGCTTGAGCTTCCAATACAATTTAATTAACCACAAGAGCACGTGTATGTTACAATGTAGTCAGCGTGCTGTCGAACGGATGATCCGAGACAAACAGTGGTTAGTTACTTATACAAGGTTATTTTATGGCTAATAGTACCAAAGTTTGAACACAATACTTTGTGAATACGTGTCGAACTACGTAACCACCCAGCCATGGCAGCAAAATCTTAATATAGAATGCATTATGTAAAAAACTCCATTGGTTATTAACTTCACTATCTGAATTTGAGCTAAATACTTTACTTTTATAGAAAAAAAATCAACAATATGTTGTTGTTGTTAAACTTTTTCTCTGTCGCCTTATATAAAATCATACCAGTTTTTATAGATGTTGTTTCTTTTGATGCTGTTGTTAGTAGTGAAACAAGATGTTTACCAACACCACGTGATGTATCTACTGGTTCAATTGTAGCATTTTGCCGTAGTAGAGCGGATACTGTTTTAGATCCAATTGTTTCTATAAATAGATTTATGTGATATTTTAAAATAAATATTTTCGTTTTTCCAAAAATAAAAATGAATTAAACATACCAATAGTTACTTTAGTATTATCTAATGGGATGAGAGATGATGATGATGGAGGTGGAACAGTAGCTGTTGCACCAACAGATTTAATATCTTGTTGTTGAAAATGTCTTTTCGTTGATGTAGATGCAGCTGAAAATATTGTAGTACATGATGATAATGATGAAGATGAAAAACTTGATTGTGTTGATTGTTTTTTACCTGGTGTTTTTAATACTTCAATACGTTTATTATGTATTAAATGTTCATTATAAGAATCTGTACTATTATTATCATTACCATTTCCATTATTAATTAAATCATTCGATGGTGTATTCGATGTACTTGTATATGTTTGTTGATGTAATGATGCTGTTGATACATGTATATTTGATGGCATACGTCTATATTTTGATAATGTTAATGGAATAAGTGGTCTTGGTGATGATTTTGTTTGTTTTGTATCATTATTTAATGTTTTATGATAATGATAAAATTGTTGTGTTGTTGATGGTAATGTAGATTTTTTTACAACATTAGGAAATGTTGGTACTGGTGTAGCTATTGTTGTACTTGTTGAACTATTTCTATGACGAAATAATATTGATTGACTTGTTGATGTACGTTCACCAACTGTATATTCATCACCAATAATTAATTGATCATCATCATCAGTCCATATTGGTTTACTTAATGATGTATCATTACGACTTTGAATATCAGCTGTACGTTTTCTATATGGTTCAGTTTTATCATCGTGTATTGATGTTGTACTTGTTAAATCATTAGTTGGTGATATAATATCATCATCAAGTAATTCAAGCATTGGTGATGTATGAGATTGTTGATAAATTATTTCACTATTTGAAATTATTTTTTCATCTTGATTATCTAATATAGAATCGATATTATTCGATTTTAATTCATCGAACGTATTAAATTGTTTACTCGTTGTAGTCGAAAGTATATGAGAAGATGTTGAATCAATTGGTATTGATTGTTGATCTAATGTTGGTAATACAGGATTTATATTATCAACTAAAATAGCACCAGTATTTGTATCATTCTCAGAAGTTGTTGTTGTTGTTGCTATGGCCGTTTCTTGACTAACAGGCCCTAAGAAATAATACGAAAAAAAAAACAACAAAATATTGTTTGTTTCTCAAATTAGAGAGAAAACGTTTTTTTTTTTGAAATATTTACCAACTGTTGTTGTCGACGGATAATTCGTTGAAAACATAGTATTATCAGTTGAATCATGTTTTCTTATTCGATTTTTTGTCTTATGACTTTGATAATAAGAATCATGAAGAGTTTTTTTTGATGATTCTTGTTCATATCGATGATGTTTTTTTTGATTAAAACCTGAGGGTGAATATGATCTAGATGTTAATAATTGTTGTTTTTTTTGATTAGCTAATATCATTGGTGATGATGATAAAATTTTTTGTTGTTGATTATCATCTTCATCATGACTATCTTCTTCATCTTCACTATCTTCTTCATGAAGATAAATTGATTGTCCAATAGCAGCAGCTGCTAATATATTATATGTATTAAAAAGATTCGTTGATGATAATTGATAAGGTACAGAACAAGATTGTTTTTGTTGTTCTAAAGATGATGTACCAGATGAATTATTACCATGTGTACTTATATTTGAACTTGAATCAACAAGTATATTACGACGATGATGATGAATTAGATTTGTTTTTGTTTGTTTTGTTGTTGATGAAGGACGAACTGGAAAAGCATCCTTAGAAAAAAATAATATAATTAGTTGAGAATGAATTTATTGTGAAACAGAAATAGAAATTTTTGAAAATTTCGAGGCAATGTACATATACAATAGCTTCGAAAAGTATTCACTCATGTTTATTTTCAATTTCTTCCGCTATCATAATCATTAATAGTGATTTCTATAGAGAATTTTTGACGATGAAAATAAAGAACTGGAAGATGTTTCATGTTATAGAAAATTGTTTCGTCTATCGTTCTGAATAATTCAAATCGAATTCTATTTGCAAATTCTAGGAGCCGAAAAACTAGCAATCATTTTCTACTTCGAAAAATTCTTGTTGAAAATAAAATTCGCTACACAAATCACTATTTGAAGTCTTATTAGGGGTTACGACATTGGAAAAAATAAGTCTGAGTGAATCATTTTGAGAGCTACTGAATATGTATATATATATATATATATATGTATACGGATGATGGATACAATCAGAATGTACTAAAAACGAGAGAGAACTCATATAATGATAATAGAAATACTAGATGATAAATTAACAGTATGTGTCATCATTCGTCGAACATCCAATAAAACAGTATAGAAATGATGAATCTAACTACAAGAAGAAAGAAGATGAATGAGAGTACAATACGAATGATAGTTTCAGGATACAATTGAAATGGTGGAACCATGGTCTGTAGGGTTGTCTTCGTCATCGGAATACCATAAGAGACTAGCGGCATGCCCATCCAGTGGCTAGCGAGGAATGAGGCGTGGGCACAGGAACATCGGAACGATTTCCGTCTAGATTAGGCTTAACTTTTGACCTAAACCAGCTATGAGACCGGATTGAAAAGTGGTTTTCTTGATAGATTTTAATTCTACATAAATGTAACAACTATCTAATGCTGTATTGTTTCGAATGAAATCAAGAATTAACAAAGTAGTAGAGAAATACTGATTAAGAAAACAGACTAAGAAGAAATAAAACTTTATAACAAGAAAAAATTTTTTCCATTTTGATTTTTTTTAAAATAAAATTAGAAAAGATACTGTTGAAATCAAGTGAATCGAATTTTTCTTTATGAATATAAGAAATAATAACATGATTTAAACATTGTTGTGTCATTGTACAGCATAAATATATGTTTATTCCATTCATTATACTAGAAGGTCGTTCAACGATGGTTGTTGTTACTGAAATTGTCAAATATAACGATAACAATTTATTGTATTCAGAAAATAAAGTTTTGTCAATTTGTTATGTATTTAAAAAATAAAATGTTGACTGACTTTGTAATAACGTGTCATCTGTCCGAAGAAAATGAAAATTAAACAATAATAGAACATGTTTACATTTAATAAAATCTGCCTAAGCCTCGTGGCTACGCTGTTTATGTTTCAGACAGAATGTCATTTCTTTAACTGAAAAATGACTTTAGCCCGAAGTAGAAATGTTCTCTCATTGGATATCTCTCTAGTAATAACTTCCGAGCTACTACGATAAGAGACGTGCTAAAGTCAGTTATTAATTGAATTAGAATTGAAGCACATACATTTGCTTCCAGTTCCAAAAGGAATAAATTATTTATTTTTTGTTACTTTTCTAGTATGCGTTTTTAACTTTGATCGAATTAATTCCATTTTTTGTTTTGTTTTACGATCATCAGCTTGTCGTTTTTCATCATATTCACGTTCTTGTTCAACAGTTAGTGTTTCATGTGCGTTATACAGTGATGTATTACTAATAATAATATAAAATTATAATTTATCGTTTTATTATTATGATTATCTTTTTCATATACCTCATAGAACCAGATAAAGGTGAGAGTGTACCGTCACCTCTATCAATAACTTGAAAAAAATTAAATTGATCACCATCACGTAAAACAAGAAATGTAACATTTTTATTTGATGATGATGATGATGGTAATAAATCACTTGTTAGTGTATAATCATCTCGACTATTTTCAATATATTCCGACATTTCACGTATAAAATTATCTTCAATAGGTACACGTTTTGTATTAACAGGACCACCACGCATAGCTAAAACAAGTTTAAGTGTTGTACCAGCTTCGATTTTATAATCATGTAAACATGATTCATCTTCAAGTTCATTAGATTTCCAAATAAGATGTTGATGTGAAACAGGTATACCTTCTCGTCGTTCAATTTTACGTTTTATATATTGTATTTGTTCATATGGTGAAACAAGTAATTCAAATGATGATCCGGCTAATGTTTCAATATTAATTGGAATTAAAGATCGATGTGAAGATACAGGTGATGTCTGACTTATTGGCAACATGTTACATAGAAGATCTTTTAGAAGTAAAAAACAAATACAAACATTTCTTTCTTTTTTTTTATTAATATGTAATGCTTACATCATATCATGAAATGAACAAAATTAATTTAGATTCTTTTAATTTTTTGTTTCGATTATCAATTCGATTTATTCTCGACTACAAGAAGTTATGAAACGTAGAAAAAGAGAAAGAGTTGTTCGATTACAAATTATTCATCTAAAAATATAAAGATTTTTTACATCGATCAATATTCTTTTGTATGTGTCAAATTAGTTTGATTTGTTCGAAATAAAGGAATTTTGTATTCGTAGGACCTTTGCAATTCCTATTATTCATATGATGATGATGATGATGATTGTATTTTACATTTTGGAACTGACAACTATTGTGAATAGAAAAAAAGAGAATTGAATGAAGTATAAAAGAAGAAAAAAAAACATGAAAGAGCAAATAGAAAAAAAATCTATAAAGTGGAGTAAAGCCTGCTTATATTTCATGGGCATGAAGCCTTATCAATATCAGAACTTGTTTATTTGAAAGAAAAACGAGTAAAACTTTAAGTCAATATTCAAGTTAAATTAGCTCTGATAGAAAAAAAAGGAATTTATAAATAATGCAAACTATCGTATAGTTGTTTTTTTTTTGTCCAGTAACTATTTATTATTGTTTACAAGAATATGAAGAGAAAACGAAGCGACATCTATATAGGACCTCCAATTTTATTATCATGCTTGTCTGATTTGCTCGTTTCTTTTTTTATTTTACTTCAGAACGGGATATATTATAGATAGATAAATAAATATAATGAAGAAATATTGATTAATTTCGATATTTTCTCTCAATTCATTTCATCTAATAACTGGTTTTTACTGTTTTCATCTTAATTGAATGAGGATATTTTGTTTTCTGCTTATCGAAGAGTAGCTTTTATTTTAGTCAATTTTCTTTTTTCTTTTCAATAATATGCTATTGATTGTTTTTACTTTAGATAACCACCCGTTTTCTTTTTACCTTTATATCAATAGAATGGGTAAGTTATTATGATCTCTATGTCAAAGAGTATAATTGTATTTATTTTTTTTTTCGTTTTTGAATAAAATAGGTAAACCTCGTGGTCTTCGTACAGCTCGTAAACTTAAAGATCATCGACGTGAACAACGATGGCATGATAAAGATTATAAAAAGTCTCACTTAGGTACACGCTGGAAAAGTAATCCATTTGCAGGTGCTTCTCATGCTAAAGGCATTGTACTTGAAAAAGTGTATGTTTATTTTTGTATTCTATTTTGTTAGAAAAAAAAAATTTTGTTTTTAAATTTATTTCTTAGTGGTGTCGAAGCTAAACAACCAAATTCAGCTATTCGTAAATGTGTTCGAGTTCAGCTGATTAAAAATGGTAAAAGAATCACTGCTTTCGTACCACGTGATGGTTGTCTTAACTACATAGAAGTAAATTTTGTTTTTTTTATTTTTGTTTTCACAAAAACTTTTTTTTCTTGTAATAGGAAAACGATGAAGTTTTAATTGCCGGTTTCGGTCGTAAAGGTCATGCCGTCGGTGATATTCCGGGTGTTCGTTTCAAAGTCGTTAAAGTTGCTAATGTCTCTTTGTGGGCATTATACCGTGAAAAGAAAGAACGACCACGATCATAAAATATCGATCGACTACAACAACAACAACAACATCAAACTAAATGTATTAACGTTTTGTTTTGTTGTATGTTATTATTAAAATAAAATACAAAGGAAAAGAAAAGAACAATAGAACCGACTAAAAAAAAATCATATTATCATTTAGTCAGTTCAATAACAATTTAAGATATGAAATTTCTGTTTTCTTTTCGAAACAATTGAATTTATGGTTATATAACAATGCAGTTTGAGTGTTGATATTGAAATTAGGCACTATGACAGATGCGTCGAAAGTTTTTAAACAAAATATTTCTTGATTTTTTGATTGATGAAGAAAGGCAGTAGACAGTATTAAGAGAGAGTTCACGAGAGGGCCGAGGATCGCATCAGTATATGAAGCGCCGATCAAAATTTAGATTTTCGATTTTTTATATGCATTCGAAAGACCATTGGGTAAAGCCACCAAACCTATATTTTTAGCATATTTGAATACTTAATAGTAAAGTTAGTTCAGATGAACTTTTTAGTACCACTTACGTACTATGAAAAAACCAGTGATAATTTGTCCTATAAATGTCTACTAAGATTATACTTCAATAAATTAGAAAATTTTTTCATACAATAAACTAAAAGATAGAACATGAAAAGCTGAACAAAATGAGCTATTTCAAATACTGTATATTATCTATTTACTGGAATTATCTAATTCAACATGAGTGAAGTAGGTCGTAATTTATGAGTTAAAAAAAGCAGATTTTTGACAGTATATCTATTGTCATTTTCTCAAATCGAAAAGTATCATGCTAAATCTTTATTTATGTTATGTAACTTTTTATTCTCTACAAAATGGTAAAAAAATGTTGGAGAAGAGAGTTCGTTCTCGAGATGGAATAGGGTTTACATCTCTCTCTTACATAGTGTTTTTTCATGATTCTTTAAGAAAAAAAAAAATCATTTTTTGCGATTTTTATTGCTATGACACGGTCATGAATCAAAATAAGTATGATATTCGGAATGAGTATCAAAAACTACATTGGGTGAAATACATTTCAGAAAAGTTCTTTTTCTATGAAAAAATCACCTGTGGTCCCTCAGGGGTCAGTTTTTCGTAGAAAAAGAATTTCTCGAAATATATTTCACTCAATATAGTTTTTGATGCTGATTCCGAATATCACAGTTATTTTGCTTCGCGACCATGTCATAGCAATAAAAATCGCAAAAAAGTTTTTTTTCAGCTGAAAAAAAACTGAAAAATCACTATGTAGGAGAGAAATGTAAGCTCTATTTCATCTGGAGGGCGAATATTTTTTCTCCAATATTTTTCACAGTTTTTTAGAGAGTAAAAAGTTACATAACATACATAAAGATTCAACATGGCACTTTTCATTTAAAAAAGTGGCAACAGATATACTGTCAAAAATCTGTTGTTTTCAACTCATAAATTACAATCTACTCTATTCATGTTGGATTAGATAATTCCAGTAAATAGATGATATACAATATATGAAATAGCTCATTTTGTTCAGCTCTTCATGCTCTATATTTTAATTTATTGCATGGAAAAATTCTAACTTATTGAAGTAGAATTCTAGTAGATATTTATGGAACAAATTATCACTATACTTTCGATAGTAGGTACGTGGTGCTAAAAATTTAGATTTGGTGGTTTTAGACAATGATCTTTTGAATGCATATAAAAAATAAAAAATTTAAATATTGATCAGTGCCTCGGATCCTTGGTCCTGTCACAAATTGTCTCTTAAACACTTTGTTAGAATCACAATTTTGTGCTTTTTTCAAATCTATATTCAAAATTTTTATGAGACTCATAGATCACGAGTTATGAACAAATCTTTGAAAGACACGAAAATAAAGTTTAGGCGGAGTATGCTATTATATTCTGTTGGCAATTGATTTCATACTGTTGTTCAGTGATTTTTCTTGTTACTTTCGTAAAAAAGCTCATTTTTGTTTAATTCCACTTTTGAATGCATCACGTTTTGAATTTTTATGGATAAGCATCCCAATAATAAACTTCGTTCTCAGCAACGATGTCTTGTACTGCGTACGTACTATTAGCGATAGTTTTTGCACAGCAAAACATCGAAACTGTCCTCTACAAAATCAATTAACAGCTGAGAATCTTGTAGCTTTCAGCTTGAAACGACCGAGTTTGCTCTGTAAGTCGGGAAATCAAGGAATTGCAAGCACGTCATTGTATCTCTCATAGATTCTAATCAAGTGTTTAATACCTTCCGTTGACTTTCTTCATCGGTCAGAAAAGCAAGGAACATTTTGTCTAAAAACTTTCAGTCCACTCATTATTACAGTAAATTAGAAGGATTCTTTTTTTTCGTATTCGACACTGAGTCATTGCCTTTATTATGGAAAATTCTGCATTTTTTAATAATAACTTAATAAGAAAATCTTGAGAGTTCTCTTACTAGGTGATGCACCCATTTATTTATCAGAGGAACGACTAGCTTATTGTATATATTGATTCAATTTTTAAATGTGTGGTGTCCTAGATAATATTTAAACTAGTTTGTCTTTAGAAGAAATACGAAACGTTGTAAAAAAAAAAGAACGTTAATCGAATCATCTGGTTTCTTAGTAACGAATCTTGTTTTTCATGTATTTGTTAATAGGTTTGTAGAATAACATCCATTACCAATATATATATATTGTTTATTTTTCAAAATGATCACACTTCTAGATTAAATCAGTTGTGTCAAACTTGAAAGTTAAATTGAATTGAACAACTACTCTTTAAGTTTCAATTGTCTACATGTTATATCTCAATGCCATTCTAATATCCTTGAAAATTATAAAAGCATTACAGAAATTTAAATCATGCCCTACTCTCACTCAAACTTGACTATCTTTTCTTCGATCTAAATCTCAACTGGAAATCCCTGAAAGACTTTCCGCAGCATTCTTTGAGAGAGATAACATGTATGTATGTTTGAAAGTTGAAAATGTAATTCAATTCAACTTTCAAGTTTGACATATATGAAATGACTTCGAAAAATGGTAGAAATTTGGAAGGAGTATTATAATGAGCGTGCTCGATGGTCGGCTCTGTGTTCCGACATCGTATTTCTCCTATTACCTTCCTATCTTTTTCCGAAATCTTCCGGTCGGAACCGACTGCAAATCATTAATCTAGAATGTTATGCGAAATAATAAAATACCCATAGAATTCGTATGATTATTAGTCGTGATTGTTAAATACAAACTTTGTTCTGGTCTCTTTACGTGAAAAATTATTCGGAACAGTTGTTGTATCCACAAAGAGATCTTTCTCTGTTAGTATTTTGATATATAATTTTCACTAGTTATTGGTAAAATACATAGTATTTGATTTTTTCCTGATCAATAATATTTCTTTAAATAAAGAAAAGCTACCAAGTAATATTGAACTATATTCTCTATCAGGAGGAAATTGTTTATTTTTGATTAGGACATCTTTTTTTGCGAATATTTTAATAGATGATCTCTACAGATCTTTCATATAGCAGTATTCGATTTTTATGTTAATCTGAATGATTTTTCTTCCAGAAACAAAAGATATTCTTGGATAGATCTTGCGAAATATTATGAACGACAGTAGTTAATTGAAATAGTACAGATTCTATTTTGAATATTACACCCAAATACGCATTTTTACCCATAATTTCGCATAGAGAAAAGTAGCTTTTTATGTTTGTTTTTGTCGTCCTTTATAATACTTTTCGCCAGAATTAGAGACCTCCATTTAATTCGTAATTTGATCCTACACTCAAGATACTTCTTCATTTCACTGGCACAATTCTTGATTCAAATATTCATTGAAAATACTCAGATATGCTAATAAATTTATGCAAATTTCGAATGGTTTATATTTTCTAATCACTAGTATGACATTGCCATAGATTGTAGATACACTTATCGTATATTGAGAATTGGTTTATTAGTTCACCAATCAGTGATTTTTCTATTAAGAGGGAGAAAAAAACAACTTTATACGAAGTGACCTTTTTTTCTACAAAAACGAGTCGATATATACACAATTATTACAATTAGTTTTTAAAAAAGACAACGATGAATCGTATTGCCTTCAATAGTATTGTCCGAGTAGTTCGTGTTAATCCTGCTATTCGAACGGCTGCTCCATATCGTTGGGTTAGGTTCAATTTTCTTTAACAATAACATGAAACTTTTTCTCAATGTTTTTTTCAGCAGTCAAGCAGTGCAACTGGTGGTCAACAATCACAAGGATCTGCATTTGCAGCCGGTGCTACTGGTGGTCTTGTTGCACTTCTTGGAGGTAAGTTTTTTTTCAGTCACGTGGCAATACATGTGATCAAAGTTGTTCAGTTCATACTGTCAACACTTATGAAAATGAATACCTTCAGTAGACTTTTATGAATTTTCTTATTTTCATCTACAGAATCTAATTTCAATTATAAATAATTTGAACATATTTTCTTTTTTTTATTTAATAGGTTTTGCATGGTATCACTTTAGTGGTACACGTCAAGTTGTTAATACGGCACGTGATGCTCTTAACAAAGCTCAGGAACTCAAAGAAAAAGTGAAAGAAACAGCCGGTGATTCAGCTGAAACTGCAGCCAGTACTGTTAAGTATTTACGTTCAGCTAGTGCTACTTTAATTCCTGGTTCGGCACCATTTCTTGGAAAAGTATTTGATCAAATTGAACAGATTAGTAAAGAACATGGTGATGAAGCAAAAAAAATATTCGATGAAACATATAAAGATTTCGAAAAGCTTGCTAAAGACGGTGGTTTAGATGCACAAACAGCCAGTAAAGCTGTAGATATTCTTCAAAAACGTGTTAAAGAACTTCAAGATTTAGCTGGTGAAGTTGGTGGTGATGCATACGATAAATTAATTTCTGACAATCCAAAATTAAAAGATCAAATTTCGGATCCATATAACAAATTAAAAGACATGGTTGGCAAAGCTAAAGAAAAAAAACCTGAACTACAAAATCTTCTTAAAGATACAGGATCAGAATTAACTAAAATCTTTAAAGATAAAGGTGTATCAAAAGAAACTGTTCAACAAGCACAAGATTTATTAAAAAAGAAAGGTGAAGAAGCAAAAAAACTTGGTGAAGATGTTGCAAAAAGTGCTAAGAAGGATAAGTAGATATCAAATATGAATTCGTTTTCTTTTTGTGTAGTTTTTTTTATTAGTATCAATTTTATTCTTGCTAAATATTTTATTCTCGCACATTGTATAATGTATTAAAGTACTTTATAACTTATAAAACCTTTTTTTTTTCTTTATTTGTGAACAATCCAACTCAAAAGAAAGAGTTGCAGATACAGAAAGAACCAATAACCTTGAAAAATAAATTAAAATCGACAAAAGCTAGTACAAATTTTAGAATGAAATTAATTTCTTATGAAATTCGAGATAAATATCTCAATAGACTGGACTTGACTGTTTCAATATTGCGATGGATCGAATCTTGAATAGAATAATAAAATTTTCCAAAGATGTTGCATATTTCTATTAAACTTTGTTTTTTCAAAAATCCTATGTGATTCTTCTGTTGGCTAAAACATTCCGACAATGAACAGCAAATACGTAGAACAACACTAAGGAAAAGGTAAAATCGTAATCGTCTTAAAAGACTTTCTTTAGATTGAAGAACGTGTCTTTGTCTAGTTTTTCTCGTTCATCAATTACTTCTTCTAATTCTAATTCTATTCGTACCGAATTTTCTTGATCATCAATTTTTAATAATACTTTTTCTTCAACTACCAGTTCTAGTTCAGCATTACATACAAAATAGTATACATCTGAACGGATCAAATTTATTTTGAAACAATGACCATTGACATGTACTGTTATTAATAATAAAAATGTAAAAAATATCTTTATGTTAGAAAGTTTTTTAGATTTTCCAATTGATAATGCAGAAAACAATGGTGAATTTAAAAGAATTAAAGGTTTGTTTATATATCAACTACTGGTACACGAAATATGCTTGCTCATTCATATATTAAAAATTTATTCAATGCAATTAGATGATTGGTCCATGGGCAGAGTCTGTCGAGTTCAAAACCTTCGGATCGGAACCCGGTTTATTAGAGGTTCACAGGAAAACTTCAGAGTCGAATTCGCCAGGCTATACCCAAAGGTTGATAACCTATTGGCCAACTTTTGTCGGCCCAGCCCAACCCATTGAGACCTCTACTTCGAAATATATAAATAGTCATATGTTGTACTAAAAACTCATAAATTATTTGAGATATTGTCTTGAAAAAAAAGATCGAAACCATGATTTGTTTTTATACGGAATTTATTAACCTTTTAATGCAGAACCAAATATTAGCAACACCGCACTGTGCATAATACTATTATAAGAAAGCTCACAAAAAGTTCTTTGTTTTTTAGTTTAACGAATAACAGAATAAGAAATAAGAAATAACTTTAATGAATAACAGAATAATAAACAATAAATAAATATATATATACATGTAGAGAGAGCACGCCAAAAGTTTTTTCGTTCGGATCTCATAAAAGTCATAATTTCAATCTGATTATTCTATTATAACACATAAACAGCTTCAGGGTTGTGTACAAAATTGCAGCCTTTCAGGTCTTATGAATCGTTATATTTTCTCATTTCTTTTAGAGTAGTCACATACCATTTTTTGATCTGAATTTGGACTCTCTCAGTACGAATCAGACTCCACAAAGTGTTCCATTTTTGACTGACAAATAGAAAGCGTCAGTTCAATCGAAACTCTCGTGAAACAGGCTAGTTTTATTGTATATTGGATTTTCTCATTGCTATAAAAACTTATGTTTTCTTGTGAAATCATTGTGCGAAATTGTTCTCGTGAGTCTAAATTCAGATCGAAAAATGATATGTGACTACTCGGAAAGAAATGAGAAAATATAACCATTCATAAGGCTTGAAAGACTAAAATTTATGGCTTTTAGAAGACCCGAGCAAAAATACTTTTGAAGTCCTCCGTGTATATTAGTTTCAATGAATAATTGAATTTCCACACATTTTATATCTTTCAACATTGTTTAACTCTGTTGTTTTATTTGTTGTTGATGTTTGTGATGTAAAAATACTTCCATCATTTTTATCTGTTAATATTGTTGAAGTATTATTATTATTATTATTCCCATTATCATTAATATGAATAGTAGGTATTGATGCTTTTGAAAAATTTGATACTGGTGGACAATTTTGATCATTAATTAAACATTGATAATTATCATCAGCATCACGAAATGATGTTTCATTTAATTCATCTCCACCATCAACTGATGATAACGTTGTTGATTCAGATAATACTTGTTTATTATATAATTGATCTAAATGTACGAGACTCATACTACGTGTATGTGTTTTTTCTATTGGCTGTGTTATTGTTGTTGTTGTCATCATTTCAACTGTTGGTAGATCATTTGTAGTATTTGTCATTTGTTCTTTAATTGGAATTATAGTATTTGAACTATCTTTTCGATTATTCATTACATATTCACTGGAAATACCCAATAAAATTGTTCCAACAGCAATTTTTGATGCTAATAGACTTTTTAAAAAGAAAATATTATTTAAAAATAAATAATAATAATAATAATATATATTTTACCATAAAAATGTTAATAGAACATTAATTATTGCTAGAGTTGTTTTAACATTAATTGTTTGAAAGAGTACACCAAAAACTAGACAAGCAAATGGTAATGGAATAAATCCTAATCGACGACTAAGTAAATCTGTATAATCCGATAGAGCCTTGAAGAATGAAAAAAAAACAAAAGATGACATTTCAAAATTATTATCAAATAAAATTAATAAAAGAACTAAACATACAATATCTTGTTTTGTTTTAACCATATCATGAGCTAAACTTAATATATATTCTCGATAAACTTCTGATGAAAGTTCATTAAATTTTAAAATAAATCCATGTTTAACCCAATCAACAAAAAATTCAACAACAAAAACAACAACAATAAAATCAATTAATGGCAAAAATTGACTCATATCCCAATTAAATTGATCAAGATTACGTACACAAACAACAAATAATAAAATAACATAATGAAAACGTTCACGACAATCACTACATGATAATTGAAATAAATTATTTCGATCAAATTTTTTAAATACACTATGTTTTAATTCAATAAACTATTAAATATTAAGTAAAAAAAAAAAACAAATATTATTTGTATTGATCAATATTTAAAATTGTAACTTACATTATTTGTTAACATTATAATTAACAACATTCTATTTTGTGAATTAAATGCAACATTCAATGTAATAGCTTGAAGAAGAACAAGTATTGCATGAATTACTAGAAATAAATCATAAACAGATATGTTCTATAGTCTTATATTACTTTTTTTATAATAAATCAAAGAAAAATATAAATGTTGAAAATTTAATTTCAAATTTTATATTAAAACTATTTTATATCAAATGACCTTATTTATCATTCATCAAGTATCTCCTACTAGTGTCAATGTTCTACGCTACATTTATTAATATATTACTTACTACAATAAACAATAGCTACAATAAGCCATAGAAATAATTTTTTGGCACTATGTTTACGACGTGGTTCAGTTGCTGTCCAATAAACAGCATCGAGTGTATCTTGACCGAATGAAGATAATAAACGATCACATACCTTGATATTTCATAATTCAATTAAGATTATTTATTTTTTTTAAGTTAAATTTTAGTACATACTTCGAGCATATTGAAAAACATATAAAGTTTAATAGCTGCTTGAGCACGAACTACATGATATACAACTGATATATCCATAAAACACATAGGTACAGCACAACCAAAAAGAACAAGTCCTTTAACAATATCGATAATTTGTGCTGGTTCAAATAAACGATTACTAAATAAATAAAACAATTAAAATAAAAAAAATCAAATAAATAATCACGTCTTTTCTATTTACGGTTTTGAAGTTCGTAATCGACATAATGTACCAATTGCTTGTATAAGAGCAAGTGTAATACGTATTGGTAAAAAAGTCCATACATATAAAAATGTATCCAAACATTGACAAAATCCATATAGCATAAACTGAAATCAATAAAAAATAACTACAATGTAATTTCTTTTTTTTCATACGACAAAAAAAGATAGTAAATGATTCGTCAGTGTTCTACAGATATAAATTACCCACCTGTATAATAACAAAAAAAAATAATACTATTGATTATTTCTAAAAGAAAAGTATAATATAAAAAAAAAACAAAAATGAAAAATTATATTCTCATCGAAATTTTGTATCCTTATTCGAGTGTAGCTGTAAATAGTTGTTCACTTCATCTATTTCAGTTGTTCCTCGAGGATTGAAATATATTTTTGCGAAAAATATGTAAACTTAATTTTTCAATATTGAAAAAAAATTAAGTTAAATAAATTTATTTTTCGCTTGAAATTCAATATTTTAATTTACCTTTTCAAGACTTGATGACATTAAAAGAAAATTATAGATTCTTTCTCGTTTTTCTAAATATTTTTGTTCTTCACATTCAAGCATATAATCACGTGTAAATTCTGCTTGAATAAAACGCCAAAAAGAAAATGGAGCTACAAGACAAAAGAAAAACAGAGAAAATTTCTTTTTTATTTAACAAAAAACAAAACCAATTCCACATACATCGTTGATTATTCGACATTGTTTCAGACATGATATTAATCGCTAAGATTATATACAAATAACAACTGTTGTGTAAAGTGCGCCCTCATTTAGCATATCGTTGTGCAACGTAATTGGTGGAATAATTTCTCGAATCACAAGGTTGATCTATTCTTTGTGTGTCAAACGAAAGGAAAAGAAAAGCAAACAATCAGATTAGTGTTTAAGAAAATTATTTCTATGATGTTTGGAAATGTTGTTCCATTGACAACAGTCAATGCTGCACAAGTATTACCTGGTACTGTTCTACAAACTGGAAATATTTTACCAACAACTACAGTTGGAAATAATGATGTAGTTATTATACAAGATACAACAAATCAAGCTGAATTAATAAATCAATTACAAAATCATATTAATGAAAATCAACAAATTCTGATAATTACAGATGATCAAGGACAAGATCAATGTAAATTTCATTTTATTTAGATTTTCTTAGTTAAAAAAAAAATTTGTTTTTTTGTTCTTAATCATTTCAGATATTATCATTGATAAAGATCAAGATATTAATGCACTTTTACAAGATGGTAAGTTATTTTTTAAAATATGTCAGTTCAAAAATGATGATGATTTTAAATAAGAACGGATAGATGAAATTTTTTATGAATAAAACTCAACACACAACTACTCAACTGATTTGAACTGACTAAATTGTTTAGATATAAATATAAACTTAATCAATTATATTCGTTTGTTAAATTATTAGTCTAAAATGTACTTTTTACAATTCAAATGAGGAGATCTCTAAGCATATTTTGATAGAATCAGTACAGAGATTTCATGATTGTTTTCTCGATACTTCGATTTTTCTTTTTTTGTAAATAATTATTTTGACATTTTATATTTTTAAGTCTACTGATGAGAAAGTGTTATTATATTCAGTTATAATATGTAAGAGATCAACGTCTTTTACTTCATCTTTAAATATCTATTTAAGTTCGTATTAAAAAATCATTCAAGAAAATCTTCATAGATCTTCTCATTTGAACGGAATTCAACTTTGCAAAATAATCATCATATAAATTGAAGATTCATGTTCTTACTATTTATTGAATTTCTTCTATTGTGTACAAAATTTTATTTCAATGAGAATATAAATCGTCAGTCGACAATTTTGTTTTAGGTTCTCTATTTAATCATTATACAGAACAACAACAATTCGCTCAAATATCTACTGGTTTACAACAACAAATTTTACAAATAGCATCAATGCCAACAATTCAAACAGCACATACTTCATCTGTTGTATCAACACCTGTACCAATACAACCAAAACCAACACCAAAACCAATAGCACCTGCTACAATGAATCCATCACTTATACCACATAAACAATCATTTCAAAGCAAAGTAAAATAAATTTAAATTCTATTTATTAATTTTAATAAATATATATTTTAGGTTAATGCAAATGCATTTCATATTCAAAATGTTGAAGAATCAATTCAACGTGTTACAGCTCCACCACCAAAACGAAAACCAAGTAAAATCTTTTTTCTTTATAAGATAAAAAAAAAAGACAAAACAATTCTTTATCATCTTTGTATTTTAGTTGAAATTCGTTATGATCCAAAAGATAATTCTTTTCATAATGCATTTTTAAAATTTCTTGCCGGAGAAAAACCACCATCATTAGAAGCTATAGCTAATGAACCAATTATACGTAAACCAAAAGATAATATTTATATTGGTGCTGTTAATGCTGGTATTATTCTTAATTCACTTGCACAACAAACTGGTACAATGGGTTATCAAACATATATAGTTAATGATGAATCGCGTATGGAAGAAATAATGGTTATTGGACGACCATTATATGATGATACAAAAGGTGTTAAAATAAATCCATTATTAAAAAATCTTCCAACAAATAATCAAACAACAAATTTTGTACCACAATCAATAACATTAACACCAAATTCACAACAACAAAATGATAATCAACAACAACAACAACAACAACAATATATTAATACATTAACTGATTTATTTCGTAATGCACAAACTGTACCAAATATTCTTAATAATTCTGTAAGAATCATTTGTTTTGTAGAACTTCCATATATTTTTGAAGAGAATAGTGAATGTAAGTTTTCTGGCTTCTTCTTCTCATCACAGAATTTTAGTAATCGAGGACAACATACTGTAGACAGCATTAACAAGAAGACTTTGACTGCACTGGGACATTGAAAAGTCTTCCTCGAAATTTGAATGGTTGGAATATATTTGCGAATGTTCTGAATAGTGCACTTTTTTATTTTTTCACAAATTTATATATAAGATTTTAAGGATGATGGATAGTGATTAGATATGTGCGAGACCAGTCTCAGTTACTGGGACAGGAAACCAAAAACTCAAACTTTATCGGAACTGAAATCCGAGACTATATCATATCCTTAACTCTATGACTTTTTAAGTGAAACTTTTTTTGCACATCATGATAAATAAGACAACATAAATAAAAATCTGTATATACACAATCTTAATGAATAAACAAGTTCCAGTCATATACATACCCATATAAAAAAAAATAAACAGTTTCATCATTATGAACAATATAATGTGTCTTCGTCATCATCTTTAGACAATCGTCTTAGTTTCGTTTTTGAATATGATTGTCATAAATCCTTCTACCGTACATGTTTACCTGGAATAAATGATGAAGAAATAGTCTCTTCTGCTAATCTTTTCTGATTTGATTAACAAAATCCAGTTAAATAAGTCAAATTTTTATTTAAAAAACATAATTTTATCTATTTGTTTCAGTTGTTAATCATGTTCTTTCCTCAGTAACTGTTGCATCTGAGTACACATGTATGGAATCGGGAGTACTGTGAAAAAGCTGCCGAGACCAAAAAAAGTTAGTCCTGCACATGTCTAATAGTAATGCATTGATTTGCCACAGTTCTCATATATTTAACATAAAAAAGTTTAAACTTATCGAGATATATAATAGTGCGTTGAGATCTGCTGTCGATAGAATAGATATGTACAACAGACTTATGTGTCAGTTGAATCAATAATTAGAATAATAATAATGTTAAATTAAGAAAAAAATAGAATATGAAAAAGAAGAGCAACAAGACATAGGAAAATTTTCTGTTCAAAATACAGAAATAAATAAGACGGATCGCTTCTCTGGTGATCGATTATCGTTGGAAAGCAACTATAATGTCCAAGAGATTTTTCATTTTCCGTATTTTATATCAGTATAATGAGGTTAAAGAATACATTTGAGTTCCAAATTTTAGCTCCAAAGGTACTACACTAACAAGCTTATTTTTTCATATTCTATTGAAAGTTTTCTTTGTTTTAGACAACAATTACATTACCTCAAGATATACTTAATCAATTAAGTGCTGGTACACTTACATTAACACAAACATCTAATGGAACTGATGCTATTGAGTCGGCAACAGCATCAGCAGCTGCAATACTTAGTCAATTAAATGAAATGGTACAAGAACAACAACAACAACAACAACAACAACAAACTAATCAAAATACAATGAATTATATTTCTAATGAATTACTTTCTACAACTAATTCAAATAGAATACAAAGTGAAAAGGTAAATTTTTTTTTTCATATGTGTATCATTATGTTTATTATTTTTTTATATAGGCAACAACAGATGCACTGTTACTTGCAGCATTGTCTAAAACAAATAATACAAGTATAGACAAAAATTTGCTTCTTTTTAAAAAAGAAATTCTTTAATTTAGATAAATCTCATGAAATTCATCAACCATCATTGACAACAATTCAATCGGATAATACAAAGTAAAACGATTTTGTTGTTTCTTTTTTATTATGTTAGACATCATTGTTGATTCTTTAGTTCATCATCAACGGCTACTACTACTGCTTTATACGATAGTAAGCATGAACAATTACAATTAGCAAATGCTGCTCTTCAGCAACAAGTAATTGGTGAACATTCTCAATCAACAACATCTACTGATAAGCATCAACAAGAAACATCAGTATCTACAGCAATGAATCAATCGATTGCAACAACTACCGAAGGAAATCAGTTTGCAGATGGAGGTAAAAAAAAAATTTGTTTCTATTTATAAAAAAAATAATTTTAATCATAGAAATGGGACCTGAAATTCCATTTGAAATGGGTCAATTTTTATTATATAAAGGACATTTTCTGAATTTACTTCATTTTCCAATTTGGAAAGTACATACAAAAACACTTTTACTTAAATATGATACTGTACTTGCTGATTCTGAAATAGCATGGGAAGCAACAGATGAAGTAAGAAAAAATAGATTTCTTTTTCTATCGAAACTACATTCTTCTTATCTAATTATTATAGGGAATGTTTTATACGAATGTTTATGAAGATTATGTTCCACTTAAATGTGAACTTAAAGGTTTACATAATAATCAAGAAGTTGTTCGTATTATCAATGAATCACATCCAATTAAACTTAAGTAGGATAAATATTTTAAATCACGAGAAAAAAAAAACTTAGAAACGCAGAATTTTTTGACTTTTTTCCTTAATAGTAAACTCTAGAACAAATCAGATAAAAGATCTTATTAACTGAAATAATTTCCTGTTAGGAAAAGCACTTGACAATATTAATAGTAAAATTTTTCCTTTTTTCGTAAACAACAAAGTTGTCGAACACATAAATGCGCAGAATAGACCAAGTATTAGTGAATTTAAAAAAGTAATTAGTCTTCACGGCAGACGACATTAGAACTCATGCAGGTCATGCAAAACATCTCGAGGGCATTGACACTGTCAGGAAATGATATCCAATTTTTCGCTAGTTAATGTATTACTAAACACAAAACCAGAATCAAAAATTTTTTTCTGACCGGAATCCAAAAAATGATTAACCCTGCTCATCTCTACTTTTAGACCTATCGCACAATGGTTGTCGTTTGCTGAAGATAGGTCATGAATATCTTATTTTGTTCAGAAATGTTTTCTCTATGAAATAAACTTGTTTGCAAAATATTTTTGATAGAATCCAAAAAATTGGTGTTGTTTCTCCAGAGGTCTTTCACATAAACCTGTTAATGTGAATTTCGCAAGTACTTCTCTTGATAAGAAATTGTTTCAACTAATTAAATTTTTTCTCCGATTGGTTCTAACTGTTACTGTTAAGAAAATATGTCAAAAATATTGCGTTAGTAAATTTTTTCCATCTACCGAATTTAATATTAATTTAATAATTATACAGAATTCATGGTCATATGAGTTCAGTACGTATTCAACATGATGTTTATGCTCAAGTACTTGTTAATCATGTTTATGATGCTGATGTATTACCAAGAATTAAAGCCAATACTGGTTAGAGGTTTTTTTCTTTTTATCAAATCAAAAAAAAAATTACCTTTCAGATGAATATGCAACATATATTCGATTGATCGATGAAATTCTTGAACAACGTTATAATTATGTTATTCAATCAAGACGTACAATAGAAACATTTCCTGTAAGTTTATTTGAAAATTAATTTTTGTAAAAAAAAAATTCTATTTTTTTTTTTGAATAGTGTGCAGTTGCTAAATATCCATTACTTGATATTATAGCTCAACCTCAACGACAATTACATTGTCAAGTAAATTTTATTTTATTTGAATATATTTTTTTTTTTCTAAATAATTTTCTTTATTTTAGGTTACAGAAGATAAATCACAATCAGTTTCACATACATTACGTTTTCATGGTAATCAATATGATGTTGATACATTAAAAGCAAGTGAAACACCATTACAAATATTAGTAAGAAAAATAATATATTTTAATAATTCATTTTCTTTAGATAAAAAGAAAAATATATTTATTCTTTTTTTTAGGAAATCTTTGTTTGTGAAAATATTGCTATTTTAGCTCAAACAGCTCATCAACTTAAACATCATGTTTATCATATGTTTTGTCATGCACAACAAAAAGTAAAAGATAAAATTATCTTAATTTAAATAAATTCTTTTATTTAGGTTGCTGAATTACAAGCATTAAATCCAACAGCCGATGCAACAGAATTAATTAGTGCTATATGTGGTGATACAACATGGTTACAAGAAGTAATATTTCTCATTTATATTCAAATAATTTTATTTATTTTTATTATTGTTTTCATCTAGTTATTCGATCGATTTGATTCGATAATGCAACAAGCTGATACATATATTTTTTCAAATGTTGATATAGCTTGGTAGAAAAATAGATGAATTACTATAGTTTAGCACTAGTCATGGTTTCCTCGTAAATATACAAGAACATATTCAGTTTTTTCTTTTTCTTTTTTTTTTTGTATTCAATTTTTGTTTTGTATACGTCATGTATTGTAACTATTTCAAAATTGTTCTAAACAGATATTTGCTCATTTATTTGGAGCATTTTTGTTATTGTATAAACTTGAAAAAATGTTTTCATAATACATATGTGCCGCTATGAAACTTTTTTTAAAGAAGCTTGTTAAGAGAAAAGATAAATTGAACTATAATTTATTGTCTTCATTTTTCAAGCAAATTGATTGATGTTATGATTTTGGCTTACAGAACAAAAGACTCTAATTAGATCATGCAATGTAATAAATTAACAGATTATACATATAGTCTGATACGATGACAATTGTCAATAACACAGTACTATTTACAATTTGATTATTGAAAAAAAAAACTCCTGGTTTCTTCTGATTGTAAAACGCGACATATATTCAATAAGATCTGTTACAATGTAAAATTTCAAAAATGAATATTCGACAAAGACTATTGATGATAGATTAACATCTTGTCACTCATTATGCGGATGATAATAATCAAAAAAATATAGAATTAATTAGAAAGGACAAAGAAGAGCATTTAAGTCTTCAATTTTGATCATTTATTCTTAAAACTATGTTATAAGATCTATATAGTTTTAAAGCGTTTAAGTTGACGAGTCGAATGATTTATAAATGTTGCTGAAAAGTCTTAAATTAGAAATACTTATGCAACTTGCAAATCTAGCCAAAATCATAGTCATGTCTTCTCAGTGTATACTAAGAGTGAAGACTCTACTTCTGACATGCAGATAGATGCCAATAAACTCATTCATATTGAAATGAATAGAATATGATATGGGTTGTATTTTGAGAAGCAGATATAACGTAAATGATCTTGTATTGAGTCAACAATGAATGGACCGAACAAGCTCGACAAATCAAAACCCTATCTACAAGATGTTCCAAAACGATGTATACATTTTGGAAAACTACAAGTTTTATAGTCGAGCATCGAAATCTGTTGACACATGTTTGCTCAAACTTTTGATTATGTGGCATAATAGAGCTAAGAAAGCTTCATTATTTGATATATTCAACAGTTCAGATGAAAATCTATTGATGTATTTCGGGACTCGACTGCACGAGTTTTGATTTTTCAAAATATCTACATCTTTGCGAGATATCCTGTATTTCAGATCACTAATTCATCTTGAAATCCTGATATCTTAAAAAGTAAAGAAGCTTGGGAGGTCAAACATTTTGTGCTAGTAGAGTCGATGATACGCTACAAGAATATATTCAATTTGTTTGAGAAAAAGATTGGCAGCAGTCTTACGTATAAAGTCATTTTGCTGGGATAGAAAAAACAGTCTTCTTTCATCAATACTCTTGCCAATATCCACCGCATTCACTAGGTTTTTTTTTCGATTATGTGTGTTGTTTTTTTATTTGTGACGCTGTTGAACGCTTACAAAAAAGTCAAAGAAGAATACAGAGACCATAATGTTAATCACGTTATCATCAACACATGACTGTAAAAAATAGACAAGTAATGACTAAGAATGAACTACATTCATCTGAAAGCTATAGAAGGAGAAAGAAAAAAATAGAGGTAAATGAGTTTAAGGGGACCCCCCCCCCTTTCCCGACTCAAAATTTTCACATTTTTCATTTTTCATTTTTTGTGATTAGTATATAGATTTGAATGCCCTCTATCCATTGAGTACATTTTGAGAACTGAAAAACCACATCTTATATATAAAAAATTCGAAAAAAATCACAAAATATGCTGAAAAAACCAAAAAAACACAAATTTCTTTGCGTTTTTCTCAAAATCAGTTTTTTCAGCAAAAAAATGAAGTTTTCCCCCTTTTTCTCCGCCATTTCAAGTCCGATCGGGCTGAAAATTGTTTTGGTGAGACTTCAAGTGATTTGGGTTGGGTGTTTTTTTTTTTTTTTTTGGATACCTTCTACCAATCAAGTTTGGCAGGCTTCGCAAAATTTTTAGGATCCAAAAAACCTAGAGATTTTGCAAGGTGCTCAGTATTTTGGTTCACCAGCCTGAAGTATTTGGAATTTTTGAAAAAAAAAAAAAACACCCACCCCGATTGGGTCCGTCTACCCACAGCAAAAATTTCAGCTCAAACGGATGAAATTTGTGGATTTGCGGAGGGGAAAACTTTTTGCAAGTTTTTGACCTTGGGGTCTCTGGAAGTCCACGAAGATGACGTCTGGCAAATTTGTGTCTATGACAACTTTTGCTCTACTACTCGAGGTCTATCTACCCTGCAAGTTTCAGGAATTTTCGTTCGGCCGTTTCTTAAAAACGCCGGAAAGGGGGGGGGGTCCCCTTAAAACAAAAGAAAGAAAGTAAGCGTTTGTGATATAAGTTATTGTTATCATTAAATTATTTATTTTTAATCCATCTTTAATTCTTTAAATTCCTCTATCGGTATTCACTATTGTCATATTCAAACAGAAGATATATTTGGAATTAGCATGAAAAACTGATGAAATTTGTATATCTTCTAAAACTTATTGAGACCATTTATTTTTGTCTACAATATTCTGCTTGTCTCATTCAGCGCTAATCGAAAAAAAAACAAAAAACCACTAGAAAAGCAGTTTTCATTGTATAGTCATATTTGTTTTTACGATTTATACGCATTATTGAATTTTGAAAAGTTTTTTTCTCAGGGCTAGAATGATTTTTTCAGTGTATCATTTTGTATCTGACCCTGAAGGAAATCAGAGGAACACTTCAAACGAAAATAAATGGTCGTACAAATATTTAGAAGACATAAATTCCATCAGTTCCTCGTACTGATTTAGAATATGTCATTCGTTTGAGTATAAGAATAGTGAATGCTTCAGATATTGCAAAGAATATTGGTCAAATGAGACTGATTTTTCTAATCCCCAAGACTCACGAACTCGAACGTTTCAAAACTGAAAAAGTTTTGTAACATTATCTGATAAAAAAAAAAAAACTACTCCACATTGAAGACTGATATGCTCTCTTCTTTAAATAGATAAGACATTAAATCTTTTATTTAGTTAAAGAATTGTAAACCATCTAAATATAAATCGAATCTGTTGTTAGTTAAACTTCATTCAAATAATAATGAATTTTGTATTATAATGAAATATCAAAGTAATATTTTTTGTTTAGTAATAATATTTTTAAAATTATTCTGTAACTTACAACAATAAAAATAAATAATTAAAGTTCATGACTTTTGCAAATATAAATATTGAAAAAATTTATTTCAAAAATGATATATATATATAAAATTTTGATTATAATCTTAAATTGAGGTTTTGATTTTTTTTTAGTATATATAACATATGATTAAATAGTGTTTCATAAATAACTATGATAATTACTCATTAGGCTTTCTTTTATAGTCAAAACTTAAATATGTTTTGTTTATTATTACAAATCAAATGGATCAGCAATTTTTCCTAATGCTGAATCATGTAAACATCCATTCACAAATTCTTCTTTTGTTAAAGCTTTATCGTAATTTATATCAAATGATATCATGACTGTTTTTGCATATGTTTTTGCATCTTCTTCAGGTAAACCAACAATTTGACATATAATATGAAGAATTTTTTCTGCTTCTTTTTGTGTAATTTTATCATCTGCATTTATATCAAATACTTCAAATGCATATTCAAATTTTTCACGATTTGTTCCTGTACTTGTTGCAATATAAGCAATTAGAAATTCACTAAAGTCAACTGTACCTAAATATATAAATAAATAAACTAATAAATAAATCCAAGTTTAAAATAATATATATTTACCGGAACGGTCTTTATCAAATGCTCGAAAAATATGATCTGTAATTTGTTCTAATTTTGGATTATTTTTTAATTTTGTATAATATAATTGAAATTGTCGTTTATTCATTCGATCTGTACCATTACTTTCTTTATGAAATTCATCGTACCATTGACGAATTTCATTTTCAGTTTTACCACTTAATTTTACTAACACTTGTATATCTTTTGTAGTTAAGGAATGAGGTTTTTGTCTATTACCCATATTTTGTTTCTACTGATATCCTTATTTTGTTTTTGATTGGTGTCTGTTCGATTTTTATATTCTCTACATACAATATCTTCGTACCTGCTTGCTGTTCTCCTCATAAAACAACTATATGAAACAGAAAAAAAAAATAACAAGACAATTAACAGGTCTTGATGCATACTTTCTCATTAGTTTCATTTCTATATTTACTACATTATATATTTATTCGAAATATTCATTGATCTTGTTTCTTTTTCTTTTTTTTTTCTTTACTATATCTACAAAAAATTTCAATTGAGTTGTATTTGAGTTCTAAATTGAGTTGTCAAAAGAAGTATTGAAGAAGTAAAACAATTGCTGACTATTAAAACATTTTCATTCTCTTTTTTTTCTTTTTATTCTGACTTTATCTGACACAGACAAGTAGAGGGAAGTTTTGTTTACGATCAACACACATAAAAAGAAGAAAAAGAAAAAGGTGAGCTTTCAGCATTTTTTCTTCTTTTTTTGAAATACTATGCTTTCTTTTTTTTTTCTCCACCGGCATACACACAAATACATCAATCAATTACACAGCACGCTCAAACTGGATTTCGTTTTTTTGTTCCCATGTACACCGCATAACTTTGTATAGTATTGTTTTCCTTTCATCAACGCCTACATTGTATGGTTCGATTGTGTCCTCGAAAAAAGATTTATTCTCTTTTCTTTTTTTTTTACATAAAACGAAAAAGCACGGAAAGAAAGGAAACGAAAACGCACTCAGTATTCATACTTCCCGCTCGCATCTTATATGAATGTGTATGTGCTTTGCAAAGAAATCAACAGACAAAAAAAAAAGAAGGAGAGAACGACCGAAAAAAAGAAGAACGAGTCTTCAATAGCTAGAGAGTGTATACACGGATGCTTGACGATGGGGAATGATGAAAGAAATACGAGTGAATTGCATGCATACAAAAAGAAGAGAAAAAAAACAGATGGATATTAGATTGATAGTGATTTAAGAAAAAAGCATCATTTGATTATTCTTTTAAACTATAAAAACAAAATTACATGCACACATATGCTTGATACATAATCCAAGTGGAAATAACGAAAAAAAAAATGTCAGGATTGGAATAGTTACAGGGATGTAACCGTTTTCAGCTTTTTTTTGTTATTGATGTTGTTGTTGTTGTTATTGTTGTTTTTTTTTGTCGTGTAGCTATCGTCACAAATCTTTAAAAAAGAATCGAAAAAGACCGAAAAGAAAGCAACCCTGTGCGATGAAAAAAGAGAAAAAAAGGTGGGAGAGAAAAAATGTCATTCCGGAACATACGCAACGACGTTTCGAAAGTTCCGGGTTGGCTGCTTTGTATTTGTTCTGTGTGAGAACGAAAGTGCGTTGCTACCTCTCTATTAATGTTACTATTATATTTTTGATCACAAGAAAAAAAAGACGTCGAAATAGGAAATAAATATTATCGTGATCATTTTGTATTAGAAACAAATGGCGAAATGACCAGGTAAATTAATTTTTACTCTTGGTTTTCATTCAGGTTCTATCTATATGCTGAAATTATTTGATTGCTTTAATAGAACGAAACAATATATTTCATTTGTTTGATCGTTTCTTTTTTCTTTTTTTGTCTCACATATCAAAAATATTGTTGCCTTGAATGAATGAATACATAAATGAACATATTATGTAAACCTAGAAAAAAATATATATTTCTATTACATGTTTTTGATTAATCCTACGTAGTTATAGACAGAACATATTTATACAATAAACTTTTTTCGTTTCACTTATAATTTAGTTAATGTATGTTTGTGAGTATTAAATTAACTGAATGACACTATCTATTCTAGTTCTATTAAAAAATGCCATGAATAAAATAGTTCGTATCATAAGATGTACATCATCATAATGACTGTTGTCGTATGACTCATCTGTATGTTTCCTTGCTTCTTATTCTCTCCTACTTGCTGCGCCATTCTCGTGCACATACTCTTATTTTCTTATCACCTTCACCATAAAAGCGACTCTGCAAGTAAACCTATCTATCTTTTTGAGATGGTAAACAGAACATATAGTCTTCTTACAACGTAAATCAACTTTCGACTTCTATCTTCTTATCTTCCGCGAACAGGTTAACTATTCCGTTTTTTTTTCTTGGTTGCCTTCCGTCAAGGGCATATCTTCTCTTAACGCTTTTTTTTTCTTCTCGTTTTTTTTTTTAACTCTTTCAAGTCGTGTCGCATTTCCATTCACTAGACGGGAACATTAGAATTCAAGCGATACATAAATCAAATGAAGCAAAGCCAACAACGATCAAATTCATAGCCTGTAAAATGGAAATTTTTACTTGACTATGACTACTTTACAATTTATTCTTTTCTTTTCTTTGTTCATTGAAAAATACAACAGTCGTCTAAATATATATACATACATACATATATATGTATGTGTATATATATATATATAAATTGAACAGCCTTTGTGAAGGGCGTCGCTTGTTTCTTTTTCACCTATATTTTGTTCTTTTTCTTCCGATTTAGACGACAGGATATGGTAGTTGTATATTTGCATATAAGAAGAATTGAAAACCTATAACATATGAGTGATATATTTTCGACAAGAGTCCATCTAGGTCAATGATCACATGATGATGGTGATTATGATTGAAACAAGAGGATGGTTGTTCTGACCTATTTTTTTCTTTTATTAGGTTGTATATTGTACACGAAAGAACAAAAAGAAAACTGTTGATATGATCATAGTCTTTGCATTAGCACTTCTTCACACACACAAACATGCACACATGCAACGTAAAAGAGAAATAGAGATTAACGTAAATGCGCGCAATCGATCGACTGATGTTTGTCATCGGTCTTATCAGCGTCATCATTACTCACAAACACCTGCTGATCATATACATATATGCTCATCTTCTAATTGGGTCGGCTAGTAGTCACAATCTGTGATTGAGAGATTGCATCTTAATGTTGATAATGGATCTCTTAATGATGATTGTTTAGTATCGTGTGACGTGACAATGGTACCATAGATTGAACATGACAATGGTACCATAGATTGAACAAGACAATAAGACGAAGAAATAGAAGGTGGAGAAGTTCAAGAGAGACGAGACGAAAATTTTTTCTTTTATGTTTTGTTCCGGTCACCTCCATTCATGCACTTCACATTGAGAAAATTGCACATACTACTATAATATTCGTTCTCATTTTGAGGTCACCGAGATAAAGACCGAAATATATATATATATAAATGTATGCTGAGTGCATTGGTGCGGATATCGTTCAACACAATGAATTTAGTATGAACGAGAAAAGAAAGAAAAAAACGAAAAATTTGTTTTATTTTATATGCCGTTTCGGACCTTCCTCTTCTCTGTCTGTCGTCGTCTCGACAGGTAGAAGGGATGGATGGATGATGATGATGATGGAGGGGAAAAAGAGAACAGAACACAAGGCCAGTGTATATATGTATGTTCAAAAAGCGACTTGAAATTATTCCTTTTCTTTTCTCATCGCAGACTGACCGAGAGGCGGCAAGAGCATTAAAAAACAGAACAATATATGAGAGTGAAAGAGTAAGAGAGCGAACGGGATATGTCCTTTGCTGTGAGAGAATAGTGCTCTTGAACTTCCAAGGTAGACGACATCAACGTAGACAGTAAAATCAAAAATAATGGATCTCTCTTTTCTCTCTCTCTCTCTCTCTCTCTCATTCTTTCTGCTTGACCCATAATAAACTTTCGAAGGAAGGAGGTCATTTTTGAGTGTTCGCTCTTTCTTTTAAACAACAGAAAAAAAAGAATGCTGTAAGTATAATCAAGACCAAATAACTAAAGATTCCTATCTTATACCATCAATCATCATGTCTGTCTGCCTACTGGCACTTCCCTGAACTTGCCTTTTCTCATTCTTATTCTCACATTGTTATTCTTCATTCTAATCAAAAGAAGGTTGTCCAATAAATAGGTCTTCTTTAGACTAGTCATCCATCTTCGATATAATATAACGAACCAACCAGTTAACATGAAAACATATTAAATTTGAATTTGTTCTTCTTCTAATGACTACAAATTAAATAAATTATTTTCTTTTATTGATATCAACTATTTTTATCATCATATACTTTACATATTGTCTTTTACTCTAAAATACTCTTGTACATTGTCTATCTTACAACTTTTTTTTTATCACTCTATATATCTAGTAAGTAAAATGTACGGAAGTTTTGTATCCTTATAAAAATAGCTATATCGAAGGTGACAAAGTGCATTATTTCTCTCATTGTACGTTACATGCACACTAGAGACGAGATATATAAATATATATGGATGTTTTACTCGAATAGAGTAGGCTTATATAAGATAGAAATGATAAAAAAAATATGTAAAAGTATGTCTCTGTTGTTAGATGCATAATAGAGACGTCATTTTTATTCGTTTTTTTGTATTTTTCGCCTTGATCAAATCTTTCCTATTGTGTCTATAAATAAGCATCCCTATTATATGATAATCCAATTTTTTCTTTCCGTATGCATACTATGCATTCATAATGTATCACTTATTGCATCCACTCTTTTCCTTCACCTACTTATTCATTCGTTTCTGTCTTTCTCTCTCTCTCTCTCTCTCTCTCTCCCTCTCTCATTGCCCCTCTCTATCCATCTCTCACATATCTTGATCATATTTCGTTTTTGTATTCTTCGTTACATAGGAAGGAAAATTTCATATATGTATAACTAGTTTTCGGAAGTACTAATAGACAAATTTCTTATAGCATTCTTTTCGAATTATTTTCTTTTTTATTTTCTTTTTTTTTTTTTTTATTGTCGTCATAGTATAAGTAATAGGTAAAAGAAAACGAGAAGAGAGCGAAAGTGCGAGAGAGAGAAAAATGTGTCGTTTCGTTATCGAGGGTGTGATGACCATATTATCAGGTGCACAACCGTCGCCGTTGCCTGCTGCTATCTTTCGTGCTTCCTTGTGTATATATACAGAAAAGGAAGGATAAGATGATGCATGTTGCACCGTGCGTTAGTGCTCCTTTCTGTTTTTCTTCTTCTTTTTTTTTTTTTTTTTTTTTTTATTTCTCTTAGGTCTTCTCTTTTTCGTTAGATATAAATGTGTGTATACACAAGAACAAAGCAGAGTCCATTTGTTTATTTGTTTCCTTCTTATTTATAGCATGGTAGCACATACCGGGAATTCGACAATGACCACTACAACTAGTACTACTCTACCAACGAATAATTATTTATCATCAACAGTTAAAATGAATTTACCTCAAAATTTACGTATGTTAATTTCCGAAAAAGAAAACTCTATTAACGATTTATTTTAGTTCATCCAATTGATTTTTGGAGTAAACATGATGTACAAAAATGGATTGAATATTGTATCGATGAATATTCATTAGGTGATGTTAATTTAAGTGATTTTGAAATGAATGGCAAGTTATTTTGTTTTTTCTTTCATATAAAAATAATAAATTTTAACCTTTTTTTTTTTTTTTTGTTTTTTTATCTCTAAAGGTAAAGCATTATTATTATTGAATGAAGACAATTTTAAACAACGTTCTCCACGTTCTGGTGATATCTTACATAAAGCTCTTCAACAACATAAAGCTATGCTTAAATCATGGCAATGTCAAGGTTAATTTTTTTTCTTTTAATGAAAATTTATTTTAGATAATAATTAAAATAAATCTATTTTTTCTAGCATTTCCATATCAATTATGGAATAGTTTTGGTTTTCCACCTTCACCATCAACAGCACGTCGCTATAATATTCCTCCTCCACCACATCCATCATTATCTATTTCATCATTTCATCCAACGGCTGCCGGTGTACTCCCACATTCAGCTGCTGCGGCTGCTGCTGCTGCTTGTATGCATCCGGCATTTAATTACATATTTAGTCGTCCTGAAACAATACCGAAATCACCTTTAATGAATCATCAAACAAATTATTTTCATCTAAATCAACAACAACAACAACAACAACAATCAACACGAAATCGAGAAATATCAGCTTCATCATCATCATCAACATCATCTTATTGTCCAGATGTAACATCAGGTTTGTTTAAAAACACATTTTCAGTTAATAGATATCGAAATTTTGTTTTTTTGTTCTTGTCGTCTAGCTAAAATTTCACATAAATTACATGAAAAATCTGATGTTATTCACCCGGTGAATGAGTCAATGGGGATAAAACGTGAAGCATTATCACCCAGCATTCAACAATCAAATCGTCAACCAACACCAAATAGTTCACCTCGAACAACAAGAATTATTAGTCCATCAATAAAACAAGAAAATATTGATGATGAAGATGTTGATATTGAACAACATGAGACTGTTCCAACACCACCTATAACATCAAGTTCACCATCATCATCATCTCCTCAATCATCATCAGGTTTATCAAAATTAAATATTTTAAATAATCAAACAATACCATTTAAAATTCGTTCACAATTATCAACAAGAATGAAACATCAACCAAATGATGTAACAAATACAGGTGAAAATAATCATGATTTAGATGGAAATAGTCTTGCAAATGATAATACAAGACAAATACGTTATTTTCATGATCGAATTGATTTTCGTGGTGATATTTTAATGAAACCACCAGCAGCAAAGAGTATGATTATCTCATTTCTTTTTCTTTCCTGTGTGTGTTTATAATTAATTTTGCTTTCTTTTTTTTAGATTGCCGTATTCTGTGGGAATTCTTATATATTTTACTTGAAGATTCTCATTATGAATCAATTATTCATTGGGAAAATCGTGAAAAAATGATTTTTCGAATAATTCAAGCTGATAAACTTGCTGCTCTTTGGGGTATGTATATCTTATAAATTAGTAGAAATTAAATACCGTAGTCTCAAGAAGTCCCATTACCCGGTAAAAGAGTACATAAACTTCAATCATTTTATCTAATATTTTAACTACAAATAGAGCTTGATAAATCCTGATTATAAGCAGTAACTCGAACTCGATAGGCCTTAATGCAAAGCACTTACGATAAAAACACTGGTTTTTTCCCTAGGACCGAAAAAAAAGACTTGTCTGGTTTTCTACCATTTAAATGCGTTAATCTCCATTTTCTTATAGATTTACATGTCTATTCTGTGCCACAGATAGGGTACTCTAGTCAGCTGTAATGTTGAGGCGTAAGGAAGCCTTCATTATCTGGGGCAATCTCTTCAAGGATATCTTTTCCATCGATAACTGCGATCGTGCAATTTTCAAGGCAAACTTGATTACAGCAGAACATTCATTGAAAAAAATTTAAAGACAAATAGTTAAAATTTGCTGTAGATATCAGTCACTTTTCGACAATTCCTATCAATTTCAATGTGGAGATTACGTCATAAATTAGGCAAACGAAAACTGTTTAACATGAAATTTTTATTAGTGATAGAAGAAATACTGAGCTTTTGAACGAGTGGGTTTAACATCATAAAATTAATTTTTTGTGTTGAAATATCCTCAGCTGAAGGAGAAAAAAAAATCTATGTTGACCTTCTAGCTTCTTCATATGAAGGCCTATCACGCCTTGATGAGTCCTTCCGATCGGAGTTCGACATGCTCTATTTGTGATTAAAATATGTGACTAAAGGATTTATGTTTACGAATTTCTTTATCTGATAACAGAACTTTTCACAAGTACTGTAATCATTTCATTTTTAGTATCATTAAATATACTTTTTTGTTTTAGGTCTTCAAAAAAATCGTTTATCAATGACATATGAAAAATTATCACGTGGTATGCGTTATTATTATTCAAATAATATTATATCAAAAGAACAATCAAAACGATTACTTTATCGTTTTATGCGTTCACCAGATGAAATTCGAAAAAGTATGAAACGTACTGGTAGTACAACAAATATGGTCTATTCAAATTTAAATAAAAAATCTTATCAACCAACGACTAGTCCTGACGCTCAAGAAACTAATCTAAAATATAATCCAAGTAAAAATATTGAAATAAAAAAAAAAGACTTTTGTAATAAACATATATATATATATATATATTTTTTTTAATGTTAGACAATGATGATAATTCATCATCATCAACACATTTTACAAATCAATCATCAACACCAATACATCATCAACTTCTTCAATTATTTTCAATTTATTCACCATCTACAACATCAATGGTACCTAATTTAAATCCAAATACGGCTCTATTATATTCTCCACGTAATGTTAATAATAATTCCATATCCTCATCATCATCGAACATTCCATCATTTGATACAAAATCATTACCATTATTAACAACAATTTCAAAAAGTGATCGATCAAATTCATCATCACCAGATTCATTTGATAGTGGTCGTGATCGTACAAGTGACAGTGAAAAACAACATTGTAGTCCATCTCAATCATTATCATCATCGACATCAACATCATCATATTCAACATCAACGAAACGTAAACAAGCTGTTCCATTATCATTAACAGCTCGTCTATCTCATCAACATCATCATTTAGATCAACCACTTAATTTAGCTGCTAATAAAGACGAACATACAATAGGCGATTGTAAGAAACAAAAAGTTATATCACCTCCGTCCATTGCATGATCGAACAGTTTTCTTATATTTTCTTCCTATTCATTGGAACAGTCGAATCTATGCCATTCTATACACATTTTAAAACATCATCTTTTTTTGTTTTGTTTTGTTTTTTTTTTTTTTTGTATAAAACCTATTGTTAGACCAGTAGCAGTAGATCAGTGAGTGTGCATCATTATTCCATATCGTTTGTTTTTCTTTTTTTTCCACCATATCATATGCACTATGTGATAAGAAACATTGTCTAAAAAAAAAACAAGAAAATCAAAACTCTTTTTTCTTTTTTTTGTTTTGTTTTTATGTACATTCCGTGTGGTTGATTTATTTCTTGTGTTTTGTTCTGGGTGCTGATTGCTTAAGATGAAATTTTTTCTTGTTTTTTTTTTTCATCACTGTGTTTTTGTTTATGTATCTATGTCCACATGATGGATGAGGACACACACCTGAAAATAGAAACAAGAAAAGTGTATATTGTAGTTCATACTCGCCTGTTTGTTTTTTCTTTGCCTATATTGTTTTCTTTTCTTTTTTTTCAATCAGGTTGTTATCGTTGCTTTTTCTTTTCTTGATTCTTTTTTTTTCTTATGCATATCGCAAACATAATGAAGTCTTCCCGAGTTTTGATCAACGTCTTTTTCTTTTTTTTTTCTTTTGCTATTTGAACATGTTCATTATTATGCCATAATGTTGTTCACTTGATGATAATCAAAAGGATAAATACGTGTAATTTCTTTATTATAAATTCAAGAGAAATACGAGAGATTATTTTATTGAATTATTAATCATAATATATAGTGATGGACATAAGTTTAGAACAGTTGTATTTTTCGAGTTTTCTTCTCAATGGTAATAGCTGGGAAGAATCTGGACAAAAACATATTTGAATAGTTGGAAGAATTCTCGATTAGGATGGATGAATCTGAAAACTTCGATAAAGCTGCTTGAATGAGGATGTCTAGAAAATCAGGACTTACTCAAACCAGTTTTCTGGCAAGGATTTGAAAGTTTTTTGAAAATAATTTTATTTAACACAGCGAATAACTCTAAACAGTATGGTATGTCTCAGCTCTCTTCGTGACCTTCCTTCATCGAACTACATTCAATTTATGGAAGGCCAGAAAGTGTCAAACACGGCAAAATCATTGAAATATTTCATGGAAATCAAAGAAACATATTTCTTGAGTAATTCTATAAATTGATTGCAGTTCGATAAAGGAAGGCCATGGAGAAAGTCGAGACATTTCATATTGCTCATTCTTCCTAGTTATTACCATTGAGAAGAAAACTCAAAAATACAACTACTCTAAACTTTTTATCCGTCACTTAGATGAGAATATCCATTCTATGATTCAGTTATTGTAAATACCATATGTCGATTCTTATTGAAATACATTCAAGATGATATGCAAAATGTGGAAAAAGAATAATTTGTATAATATGTTAGTTAAGTAAAGAAAAAATTGCTTTGAAGTTGGTGAATTGTCTTGTTTTCTCTTTTTATTTTTTGATTAAATTTTATTATAAAGAGATGAAAAAAAGAATTGGAACTTGTAATTTAGATTTAAATCTAATGATTTTATTATTCAATATAAAAAGAGCATTAACCTTCACATCTGATTTATTAAACTGTCGTTTTCGTTCTTTTTCTGTACTTTTATTATATTATGTTACGGTTGAATGTTTTTTTTCGTTATATTTATGAGTAATAATGAAGAAATCGTCGTTTTTTTTATAGAAGAATATAAATAATCATTAATTTGATGCATGACCTATGAGCATTTTAAAACAATGGCAACAGCTCAATCTGAAACAAAACGTTATTTAATCGAAGAAAAATATTTATCATTAGATAATAGATTTACTATTACAGATGATTCGGGAAATATTCATTATAAAGGTAATTCAATATTCTTTGCAATAGGTGATAAACTTGTACTTACTGATGAAAATGGAAATGAGGTAATTAGAATTCGTCAAGAAAATTTTCATATTCGTCCAACATATAGATTATATTCTGCTCGTTTGGATGGTACTGAACGTCAAATAGCATTAATAAAAAGAACTGGTCCATTACGACAACATAAATTAGAAATTAGTTCTGATAATGGTGAATATATATTACAAAAACAAGGTGGTGTATCCTCTAAAGAATTTACTTTAATAAACGATGATAATACGATAGCACTTATAACAAAAGACGCTTCGCCTACAAAAAGTTTTTATTGGGTAGATATTAAAGATAACAAAGAAAATCATTCTTTTATATTAGCTAGTGTGATTGTTCTTGCATGTGTAGAACGTTCACCAAGTGGTCATATATTAATGCCACGTTGAATTGAAATCAAGTATAAAAGAAAGAACATTCTACTTTCTATATAATTAATATTGTTCAATTAATTTTATATATATACACATTTTTTTTTATATGGTATGATATCAAAAGACTATTAAATATCATTGAAAACACATCGAATATAGATTTACAACATATATATTTATTTAATAAATACATAAAAATTATGTTGTTTTTGCACTTATTGCGCTTCCTGCAATAAATACTTACGTTTCTACGTCATACAATTATTATTGTTTGAAAACACAATAAATTCTTTTACGATTTTCACTAGATTTTTATTCGTCCTACATTATTCATAATATGATTTAATTAGTTTGTAAAATTGAAGAAAAAAGATTTTAATGCTATAAAAGCATTGCTTTTTTTTAAAAACCTATATTGCTACAAATTCGAATAATATTATTTTTAGAAATTATTTGAAACGGATAATATAAATAAACTTTCGAATAAGATAGAATATTAGAAAATATTCTTTTTTCTTGATATTTTTTTAATGCCAAATGAAATATACATAAATATTTACTTGTGCACGATCCACTGTGCATTGATTATTTGCAGGAAAAGAAATTAGCAAATCAGCAGACATTACAACAATCAAGATGTAGTCGTGGATGTAGAAAAGACTCAGATCCACATCATCCATACCCTCTGTTCTTCCAAATAATCAACGAAAGTAAATCATCATAGTAGAAAATTGCTAATAGGAATATATTGTTTATGTAATTAACGAACAGTAAATGCTCAGAAGTGAAAATTATATTGTTTCCAGAAAGAAAAACAATCAAAATTCAAAAAATAATCAACGAACAGTAAATTGTATAAACTGAATATTTGCTATAACGAATAATTGAAATTCTTTTCTATTTGCTATATACAATTTTTACCAGAAATGAAAATCTACTGATAAGATATATTCTCTGTAAAATTCATATACTTAAAAACAAGGATTCGACAAAATTATTTTTATTTTGAATATCTATTTATAAAATTAGTTTTGTTTTCTTATATAAATCTTAATGTGTTTTTTTAAATATTTTCTAGTTTTCACCATGTTTCATTAAATATATAATTTTCATGATTAGTACTACATAGTACAACTTCTGCAGAATATCTTAAACCTAGAATCGCTGATACAGGATGTCCTAAAAAGAGACGAAAGAATCTAACATTCAAATAGATAATTGTCATTTGAATTCCAGTGTTATCATCCAACCTTTACTCTCAATTTTTGAATCTTGTTCTTATATATAAATTTTTTTGCTTATCATCTTTTTACTATCTATGCCAGCATTAGATTCATTTTAAATATAGTGTTTGATTTAAGAAAAACGAATTAGAAAATAACTTTCAAGTGAACGAATACATATTGATGTTGATTTAATGAAAAATATAATTTAAACAAGTTTTTCTTTTTTTTTTTGTTTTATTCGAAATGGACAAATCAAGTCAAATACAACTTAGTAATATATTTGTTAGACAAGTGTTACTGTTGAAAAAAAAATCTTTCTATTATTAGGATAATACACAGTTCAAATAGTAATGGGTTGAGATCACAATGATCAATGTATATTAGTAAAATTTTTTCAATATAATTCTTCATCTTAAAGATCTTGTCAATATCATCATTTGTTAATGGCATCTGAGCGAACAAAGAAAGAGACAGCTTATATGCTGATGGATATGTTGAGCCTCTAATCTGATGAAAGGAAAGACATTCTCAATATATAAATTGAATCGATATCGTTAGGTCGTACTTCCACTCAGTACATAATTAAATACGAACGTGAATTTTGTTCAAACAATTTCATTAGTGACATTTGAAACCAAAAACAAAAAAAAGAAGAACGGTTATTGAATATGTAAAACTTATGTAGAAGAATCAATTGTGAAGATAATGTCTATTTGCATGATTGATAGAATATTCAATTATTGATATTGCTTCTGTAAGAGTAACCATCAATTCAAGAAATGGACAATTAAAGAACGTGTCTAGCAATAGCAAATTTGACGGATTCCTTCATCGTTCGTGAGAATGACGATGATGAAGATAAACTATTTTTCATAAATCTTTAATTGGCTTTGCTAATATTGTAATCCATATAATAATTGACATTGATAATGGCCTTGAATCCTTATTTATATAGTATATGAATTACACCTGTTATTTTTTAGCATTAAAAGTCTTCTAAATATTAGTATAGAAGAGAAGCTATAATCAAGACAATATTACAATAAATTCTTTATTGGGTATGAGCAATTGCAGACCAATTACAACATGATAACCGCCAGTAGCTAATGCCAAACAAGTTTAATGGTATGCATACGCGAATGCTTACTGAACATACACATTATTTATGATATATTTGTTCGCATATTCTTCTAGAATCGATGTTGTTGTTATTTGCTATCGGTTCTTTTATATGTATGTTCTTTTCTTTCTTACATCATCATTTTGTTCTTTAATATATGTACCGTTTGTTCTATGACTATTGATCATTTCAGTATGTTTGCCACGTAAGCATGCATATTGTACTCGAACGATAGTCTATTTTTCTCTTCAAGAGATCACGTTCACTTCTATAATAACTTATATCACAATAACCAGACATACCGTGATTGACATACCACACGCGCGTTCTATCTTAAGACATCATATTAGTTGGCTAGAGCAAGTGAGATAAGTTCATCTACCATCCTTTTTTTTTTCTCTCTTTCTGTCTTTCTTTTCTTTAAGATATATTATAGAATGATGATCAGACAGACATTCATCGACGAAAGATTTTTCTTCGTTGCATTTTTCTTTATAGGTTTGTTGTTGAATCATTTGCTTATCATTATAAAGAACGGACAGCTCATACATAATATATACATACAGTAACTTGCATAATCATTTTTGTGACTGGCTATATATTTAGACCATACATCACCAGGACATCGTTAAAAAAAAGAGAAAGACGATATTTAAGAAAAAAAAACTCGAACAAGTTACCCTTTTCGGTAAGTTACAACAAGTAAACGTCGATCGTTTTATATCGATATCTCTCGAGAGAATACAAGATAGACACAATCGATGACTGACAGACGATCTTCGACCATGAAGAACATAAGAGAAGGATATTCTCGAATGAGTATATGCTGAAACCTTGATCTGTCTTCTTTTTGGTATTCACTGATAGTTATACCTTACTTCGATATTCTGGATAACAAGTAAATTGCGCGCTTCTTGCTTACTCTGATATATTTTCAGTTTTTTGTCTACTTGTACGTTCGATTATCGAATGGCTGCGTTCGGTATCTCATTTCCTAAACTTACTTTATGTCGAACACCAACATCGAAAGCTGATACTAGTACTATTTCAACAACACCGACAGCAACAACAACACCGACAACAACAACAACAACACCAACACCAACGACTGGTGCTCGAACTCTTTCTCTTTCAATTAAAAATATACCAAGTCAATCACTTCATTATGATATTTCAACAACAACAATAAAAAAGAAAGCAACATCATTTGCTACAATTCTTGCTATTGATGGTGAGACTAAACAGTTGCCGAAAACTTTATCTGTTTTCAATGAACTTCAACTTGATGATGATGATAAAAGTAATAAACATTCTTTGTTTTTTTTTCTATACAAACAAAAAAAGGAAATATCCTTGTACATGTCTAGAATCTGGAAACATTGATGAAAACAGAAGACGAGAAGAAAATTCAAGTAATATTATTGTTCCCTCATCATTATCTTCTTTGGATACTATTGATTATCGTTCTGATATTCGATTTCTTGCTAATACTGATTCAAAAAAATTCTTACATGATTCTAAAAATAAAGAAAAACATTTAATACAAGAACAACGATCAAATCATACATTTACATCACCAACATCAAGTTTAAGTAATGAATCATCATCAAATGATTTACATTTAACATTATCAACAATATCAGTCGATTTACCTCAACTTAAATATGCTATTGAAAAATTTCTTGCCGATGATGATGATGATCCAGTTTATCAAATAGCTGAAGAATTTTCATCTGTTTATTCTCTTTATCATCAAGGTAGAAGTATTCAAATTTTTCTTTTTTTTTTTTTGTGTGTAGTATCATTTATTTTTCTTAATATTATAGATTACAATGGAAATGCTCATAAATCAAATGAAACAACATTGAATATACAACATCATCAACACGATAAAATTGATAGTATAGAATTTAATCTAATGTATAAGACAAATACCAATGATGAAATATTATCTCATCCTCCATCGATATCAAATAATATGAAATGGTATGTAAGTGAATTACGAATCAATCGACCATTAATTTATTGTACACAATGGACCAATGGACAACAACGAGGAAACAATCGAAAATTAAGTCATTCAGCACATGATCTTAAACAATTTTATAATACTATAAATTGTTCAGAAAATGACAAATATACAACAGCAATAAGTAATACAGATGATATTACTTATTCGACTTTATCATTAGACTATTTAAATAATCAACAACAACAACAACGTCGCCATCAATCTGATGATAATATTCTTCTTAATAATCGTTTATCATATACAGACGATGACGATGATCTTAATAATTTACATAGTGATGAAGATGATCAACATTTATCACGTATGTTTTATTTATTATAATTAAGATTTATTATTTAAAATTTTTCTAGCATTAATTATTCAAAGAACATTAAATCGATCACTTGGTAAAGATGATACATTAATTAGAAATGAATCCGTTAAAAAGAAATTATTTGATATATTAAATGATGATGAACTTGAAAATGCATGTCTTGAAGATATGAGTCAAGAATTTGAAAAACTGTCTCTCACTCATCATCATCATCATCGTGATCTTTCAATAATTAATTCATTTTCATCATCATCTGATGATGTTGTCTATTCGTCATCTCCAAATGAATTTCATTTACCATATTCTCTACCAGTTCTACTACTTTCATCTTCTTATAATGAAAATCTTTCAACAAATATAAATAATACTACAGAATGTTATTTCAGTCGATCACGTTTAACTACTACAAGTCTCGATAAAATTCCACTCAATCACAATGCATATGATCATAAATTTTCATCATATCATTCACGTCCATCATATGAAAAAACTGTACCATCATGGTCTACATCACCATTACCGCAATGGCGTACAGATGATCAACTGTCGATGGTATCAGTATTAAAAAAACATTCATCTAAAAATGATGATTATCTAAATGGTATCGATACTATTGATCCTAATCGATTATTAAGAACAAAAGTTACTGAGTATGGCGTTAAAAAGAATAAATATAGAGAAAAGTATAATCATCATCATCATCATCATCGGAAAGAACAAAAGCATGTAAGCTATTCATTATTGAATACATCGACACCATTAGTCGATGATTCTACGACAATTCTACCTATTATTCAAGATAAATCATCAAATATTCTTATGTTTATTTAGAAAAGAAAGTTTTTTTTCTTCTTCGTTTTTGATTTTTTTTTTGCTTGTAATTTATCATCAGTATTTCCGCGTCATATAAAAACGTGCAATCACAAATGCTTTGTTTTTTTTGTAAATCGATTAGGAACAGTATATGAAATTTTTTTTTTTTTGTTGTATTCATGAACGCAACCAATAAGTGATGAGAATTTCCGTTTGTTTTTCTTGTATTGTTACTGCACCATGCTTAGAAATTTTCTTGCAAATCATCTGTATTACTTATAGTTTAGTCTAGTTGATGAGTTATTAATTAAGAAGTAATTTATTTCCATACAAATAGACAGACGACATTTGAATGCAGTATAGTTAGACTTCGCTAATTTACCATTGTATTCTTCATAATAAATTGATACTTCATTATTTATATATGAATACAAGGCCAAGAAATATCAGACAAGAATGCGCTAATTTGTACCAGATGATAAATATGTTCTACATATATATTCACACTCACTGAGTATGACTATGAAGGACATCGTGATAGTATATGTCTCGACGGATGATTCTTCAGCTGTTCTGTTTTTATCTCGGTCTTTGATGTATAACACTTGCAGTATTTCAAATTTGGAATATTATTTTTTGAATTAATTGCTCATTTTTAGTTGATTGTAAGACAAACAGATTTATTGTATTTAAGCTTTTACCCGCAAAAAAAAAGTTAATTTTTTGTCAAAAATATGAAACTTGAGATATAAGTGTATGAGAAGATAGTCGGAGGTCTGATCTTTCATAAATGACATGATTTTTTTATTTGGTACATCTTTTTTTTCTCACAAAAAATTTCCATCATTTTCTACTTGAAAAATATGATTTTTTTTTCAGATAAAGTGGAAAATCTTTTGCACTTTTTCCTCAGTTTATGGTTTTTTGATTGTACATCCCAAAATTTTCGAATGAGCTTCATTGTAGCCAATGGTTTGTTTGTTTGTTTGTTTGAAAGAGTATGTCAAGATACAGGACATGACAGAGTCTCTTTCCTTTAAACTAAACTTTGTTATTATTATATAAAAGAGTAGCTTTATAACAAAAGCGCCATTTTTTGAGATATTGAACTTTTCATCCATTTTCTCTTCTTAGCAAATAAGAATTTAAAAATGAGAAAGTGGCTCTGACATGCTCTTTCAAACAAAAAATTACGTATATAGAATGTGAAGATCCGTAGAGAATTGTGAGTTGTCAAATCAGCTATGCTAAGCCTTGTTTATTGAATGTCTTCCAAAAACGTCACTGCATAGGGCTGAAAATCTTACAATAGCCTCTCAACCCCAGACCCAATATATCCTGAAAATTTCAGGCGATTTGAATATACCTAGCTCAAGATCGATTTTTGAGAGCGACTCTTAAAAAATTATGATGATTTTGTAAAAGATGAGCATAACCAATAGTCAATAATGAAATGATTCAATCAATATTTCTTTGTCCAATTAATCTTACAAGATAATCTTTAACAATATAATCATTTTGTATATATATGGTGGATGATAAATATTTGAACTAAAACAAATTATTAAAGTAAATATAAAAATAAAATTGGTTGGCGCGTTCAACGAAAAAAAACGAATAAAGAAAGTAGAAATTAAAAAAAATATATATTGATGGATTTATTTTTTTTCTTCCATCTTCTAAAAAAAGAAAATTTCACAATGAAAAAAAAGAATCATTCTTCATATCATTATTAATATTCAATGAAACTAATTGGCGAGATTTTGTAATTCTTTCACAATAAATACTAAATCATCATTTATCATATGGATTATAATCAAGAAAACAGTGATGGTAATAATTCGATATTAATATTTAATCAACCGAAAAATTCCTTACGTTTTACATCATCAACTACATCAACATTAAATTCAACATCGAAAACAAATTCTCTTATAATATCAAAACAATCCAATATTAACATTGATTATTCAATGACTCGAACTAAATCATTACGCAAACGCTATTATCAACAAAAACAAAAACAAATAGAACATTGTAGTTCATCTTATTCAACAGCAACAACTAGAAGTATATCACCTTCTACTATAACAATAATGAAAAAAAATGAACATGAACAAAACTCATTAAAAAAATTTTCTAAAATACAAAAACAAGAAGCTCGACCATTAGGTATTTGTTTACGTAAATGTATTCAATGTCGACAACTCAAACATATTCTATTAGCTGAATGTACTGTATGTTATCGAATGACAGATGTTGACTTAAAAGATTGTAAATGTCAAATACTTACAAACAAGAATATTATCGATCATTTTATTTGTTCTATATGTAATAGTAAATTAACAGTCGATGAATATATTATTTGTGCTAATCGAACATGTCAAACAACATTATCTGCATTGATAAATAAAGAAAGTCTTAATGAAATTGAAGAAAAATCTGTTCTTTCTACTATTCTTACAAATATATATTATCCGAAATCAACACATAGAACAGTTGCTATACAAGTTAATACATTAATCAATTTACCATTACTTCAAAGATTTTTACCAACTATTATAGATGATGAAAATGAAGAATCATCATCATTATCATGGTCAAAACATGATTTAGATTGGACAATAATTACATCATCGAATTCTTCAGATATATCTTCTATGAGTAATGATAGTAATATGAATATATCATTGAATAATATTACAAGGACTATGACAACTGCATTTAATTCAAATCAACCAACAAAATTAACTTTACGATCTGAAAATAAATTACGACAACATCAGTTACAAGTTCGTCATTTATGTATAGACAGTAGTGGACAAAAAACTCCATTGTAAAGGATCTCAGTAATTAAGACAAAGAGAATTATGATGATTGACACCTGGTTTTTTTTGCATTACACTTTTTAACCTGAAAAGGATTGTTTACTCAATTTTGTACTAGCTTCTTATCAAATACATGGTTAATTCTTGATGTTCTTGAGTGAAACTGAAGTTCAATCTTATGTTCATTCTTTACTCAAAAAGATAAGTTCATTTGCTTGAATATTAGCATCTGCAGATATTTTTGAATCTTTCACCTCATCAATATGAAGGTCATAGCTCATCACATAGTTTGCTTATGAAACTTGTAGTCGATAATATCCATCTGTAGATGTAGTTTTTCTAAGAGTTTGAACTTTATTCATTGTCATCTCAAAAGGACACCACATGGTTTATTTTCCCACATTAACAACTATAGTACTAGAGAGAGTTGATGAACGTCAATGACATTAGTTGTGTGGATAGCTGGGATACAATGCTACATAATGAGCTGTTAACTGACCTAGAAAGCTCATCGTTTCTGCAGCTATGAAGTTCAAAGGGTGTATAGGTGCCATTCATCATAATTCTCTTTGTACTTAAGCAATCATAGCAGAATTGTGTCTTTCAGTATCTATAATGGCTGACACTCTCTAAGGCAAAGACTTTTGTTCACTACTGTAATTTTCAGCAGACTATAAGAAAATAATAAATTTTCGTGTTTGTTCTTTATTATAGCTAACGAATACTAATGATAAAACAGTAAATCATAATCTAGAATTTATCAAAATGCCAAAATCACCTCGATGTTTAGCAATAATGAATGTTCATAATCGTCGTGATCGACTATCGACATTACTTAAACTAAAAAAAAATGAAATATGTCAAACACAATTATCCTGTCTAATAGATATTGATGAAATGATTCGATGTGATGAATTAATCAGTCCAATTGTCATACGAACAAATAATCCAACTCAAATTGAACGTCAAATTCAAGTAGATACAATTAAAGAACGTTTTAGTGGTCTATTTAAAACTCGTATTGAAAAAGATTCAATAATAAATTTAATAAATGATGAAAAAATTTTACAAGCACTTATCGATAGAGATGGTAAATAAATGACAATAAAATATAATTTAAATCAGATGAATTTATATATTTTTATAGGACAACGATGGTCTGAATTAATTGATCAATTAATAAGTGAACAATCGAATTTTTCATTAAGTGAAATTGCACAACAATTACTTAATACTGTATGCAAATTTAGTATAATCCCGTTTCATCGACACAATTCTTTTTTCTGAACAATTTCAGAATTTTACTCAAGAAATCTTATTTTCGAGAGAAACATGTAAACTAAACAATAATAGCACTATCCGACATTTTTTAAAACGAGTACTATCATCAGTAGAAAGGTCAGAAAAACGCTTTGGATGAGAAGGTGTGGATGTAGGTATTGGATTTCTCTAATTCCACATTCGCATACACATCCGAATTGAAGGATTGGCAATACAGGCTTAATGCAAATATTGCCACCCTCAATCGAAACTTATACGTAGTGATGAATGAATTAATGAAAGATTATGTGTTCAACATAGCTATGATGATACACCGTAACAATAATGTAAATAAATCTCTACTAAATAAAAATTTTTATTTTTCGGAATCAACGAATTCTTGACTTAGTGGAACGATGTGAAGAATAACTATTGAATTATGTTTTCATTTCTATTATTACAATAAATTTTCTCTAATATGTATGAGGTTATATTCGTTTTTTCTTCATAAAATACTATTGAATAAAAAGTGTCGATAAAACAGGATCAAACCTATAAATTTCAATTTTAAAATTCTTGAATTAGTTTATTTATTTTTTAATCGATTTTTCTAGATTGAACGTTTGTATACTACTGAAAGATTAAATAATTTAACAACTGGTCAATTACAACGTAAAATTCGTTATGCAATGTCTCAATTAAAACATATTGATGAACATTCATATTTACAAAATAATTTTAAAACAATAAAAAATAATCGTACAAATATAAATTCAAGAAAACAAACTGAATGCAATGGTACAATGGATATGGCAGTAACAGTAAGACAAATTGATAAACATCATAATCATCAATCAATAGTATCATCTAATCATATTTGGAAACCATATGTTGATCGTTTATTCGATCAAGGTCATTCAGCTGATGAAATTAAACGATTATTACATAAAGCAGCAGAAACAACAATCCAATGTGATGATTATCGTTTACAAGATGTTTTTAATTATATAGATACAAAATCAAAACAACAAAGAGCAAAAACGGCACCATCAAAAATTGGATTCACTACAGCTTCAACAAAAACGAAACCTGTAACATCTGAACAATTCCAATCAACTAATTTATTTCAATCAATGAAACCAAACGAAACAATGGATAGTAATAATAGAATTATGAGATGTTCTTCACCTTCAATATCAGTAAATATATTTTTCTTTATTATTTATGTAAAATATTATTTAATTATAAATTTTTCAAATCGTATAGGTAAGAAAGGTTATGTCAAATGACTTCTCATCTGCTTTTAATAACAAAGATCAAAGATCAACAATCGAAGGAATAAAAAATAAATCTATTTCGCCTAGTGTTTCGTTGAACAGGAGTTTAATTAAATCACCTAGTATTGAATCAGATATTATTCAAATAGAATCAACGGAGAATAAATTCATTACTGATTTGAATAAGAATGAAAAAGAACAAAATTTACCATTATATTCGTCGACTGATCAAGAACATATAAATATAATGGTAAATTCAAGTCCAACTACTATGAATAAACATCGATCTATAACCAATATAGGTTAGTTTTTTATGCAGTAAGAGATTACTTTATCATATTGAAAGCTTTATTTTTATTTTCATGTTGAAATAAACTTTTTTTGAGTATTTCCATAAAATTTTTTAATTGATTTCTTTTGTTGAATAGAAAAAATAATACAAAGAGAAAAATATAATGATAAGAACTCTGATAGTGATGATATTATCATTATTACTGAACAAAAACCATATCAAAGCCAAGAAATAATCGACCCTACAACTTCACAAACTAATGCAACATCTAGTTTTCATAATCTAAAAAGTAAAAAAAAAAAAAAAAAATTCTACATCAATAAATAATAAGAAAAAACATTCCATTCAGCAGATTCTTCAACTACAAGAATTAAACCATCAAATAATCTAATTGATATGCCTTTGACAAAACTTGAAGAGCAATCCATTCATGCATTGCAACGTGTTCAAAATACTCTTAATACTATTGACAATACTCATCTTCATTCACATTCCTTAAACATTCCAGTTGAACTAAATAAAATGATTGATATTATCTTCGAATTAAATTTACGCAAACCAGATAATATTGAAATTTTGATGACTAAATGTATCAAACTCTTAAATAATGAAAAATCAACTATTGTTGTATCACAACTAGAAGAAGTTTATTTTCAGAATTTGAATGAAGAAATATCTAATACATTTAATCTCTTACAAGAATATAAAGAACTAACTACGCCATTTATAATAAACAATGAAGATTCTTCGTATAATCGACATATTTCAAACATGATTATGATTTCATCGGATGGTCAAAGTAATTTGATTTTATCTAGTAAAATAATTTAAATAATTTAATCAAATTATCATAGCTTCATTAAAATCGATTAATGAAAATATTGAACAAATTATTGAATCTAATACAAATCTTGATTTAAAACATCAAGTAAACATATTAGAATATTCAAAAATTGCTAGTCCTATACGATGTCGTCCTATACCATATACCGTTTCGAATGAGATGAGATCAACAGAATCTTTAAGACAAGAATTTATTTGTTCGACAGAACACATTTCATTAACAACCAAAGAATTAAATGAACAACTAATCACGAATAAAAATGATCTGAATTATAGATCGGACATACCTTTAAAAATAGAAAGTGAATTATATGATGATCAATCTCAAAAACAATGGCTTGATTCTCTACTTTCAAAAATATCTGATAATATCAGTAGAACATCGAGTAAGTGTTAAACGAAAGTTTCTTGCAAATCATCAAAATACAAACTCAAATAAACAAATTTTTATAGATATCTCTTCGACTTCTCCATCTTTATTAATTATTAATCAAACAAAGATTGATGATAAAGACGAACAAGAATCTACCATTATGAAATCAGTAGATGGACAGATATCATCATTGAATGAACATTTGAAATCATCTATATCTATTCATCAACATACAACAAATATGATTGAAACAACTGATGACATACAGAATATACAATATGTAACGGATATAATCATATTTAAAAAAGAATATGCTACGTCAATCATTATTCCTAATCAAATCTTTTCTATGATCGAAGAACAATTTCAAATAGTTGAAACAAAATTATTACAAAATAAAGTAGTAATATCTTCGAAACAAATTTTGAATTCAAATGATCAATTACTCTCATTATCGGACGAGAAAAATAGTGAGCATATCAACAAAGAACTTTCAAAATTAAATCATGATTTCGATGATACATTTCAAAAGTCTCCTTCTATTATTACCGTACATGCAAATTATGTCGATGAAGAAAAACAATCTATTACATCAATTCTTAATGATGAAACATTATCTGTAACCGGTCAATCTTCACCTCCTTCAAATATTGATTTATTAGAGCAATTAGATCAACTTCAAATACATGAAGATATTGTATCTTCAAAACAATTAGTGCCAGCAAATGTATCGAAAAGTAAAGAAAAATTTGAATCATCACAAAAATTATTCGATAATGGACAAGAAGACATAAGAGTAAATTGTTTTGACTTTATTCATGAATTTAAATCATTTGATATGATTCTTATTTTTCTAGTTATCAAAAACTGACATGAATTATGTTCCAGAAATAAACACAGAATTATTGCCATCGAATGATCAAAAAAAAGAAGAAAAAACAAAATCTATCGTATCATTTCCTTCAGATAATAATGAAGATGAAGTAAGTTATTTATTCTACTTTTACGACTTCAATTTCAATGAATAATATAATACAAAACAAAACATCTTAATTTTCTTTTACTAATTGTAGAGTTTAATAAGTAAATCTCATACAGACACTAAAAAACCATCGAAATCTTCACATGTTAATGCACAAGTACTTGATGAACATACATCTATAATTGCTTCAACAGTAGTTAATCACCAGAATGAAATTAGTCAATTTCAGTTACCGATTTCAACACAATACTTCAGTATTTCTAATGGCATACACTCTAATTCTTTTTTGACTTACTTGAACAATCAAAATAGTACTGTTTCATATAAAGAATCCATATCTAATGATACTCCTACATCAAATGAAGAGAAACATTCACCAATTGATTCACATAATCAAAATATTGTAACAGAAACGTCAATTCAAAATAGTAAAGATAAAAAATTATCAAATGAAAAAATAGATAATGCAATTATTAATAAATTTCACAAGTCTACTATCCTATCAATGGATCATTATATTACACGACAATCAATAAAATCAGTACTTTCTCCATCAAAAACTACAGTAAATATCTGTTGAACTATTAAACTTTATTCATGATATTTGGTTATTTAGAAAATGGAACATATCAAATACAAAACGATTGCTACATCATTACAACCAACCTCAATTCCTACAACGTAAATGAAACTATCTTTTATTTCAAGAAATGACTTTTTCATATATTTATTTTAGTATTAATAATATATCCAAAGAAGATGACACGATGGTTAATCGTACTAGCATTCCATATTTTGTTACTGAAGAGACATCTAGTAAAAGCGTTGATTAAAACTCGAAGTCACTTGTATTTTATTAAATTTTTTACGAATAGAATTGATGACATCATTTACAAAAACAGCAACAAAAGATGATATTAATAACGATGAAAAATCTATAAGTTCTATGTCTAGTGGACATGATCTTCTGATTGATGATGATGATACAACGAAAAAAGATCTAAGAACTAAGTTAAATTATAATAATGATCTGTTACAAAATAAATCCAGTAAGAGCAAATCTTCTTCTGCAGGAAAATGACTTCAGATTTTGTTCCTGTTTTTCATCCGGTAGATTCACCATTACTCTCTAATGCATCTATACAAGAATCAAGCTTGTTTGACGATACTATTCGTACATCATCATCATCACCACCATTAAGTAGTAAAGAAAATTTAATTAACAAAAAAGTAGATGATCAACAAACAAAGACACAGTTAACAATTAATAGAACTATTTCTCTACCTAAAATCGTCAGTGAAGAAGGTCAAAGTAAGTAAAAAGTAGAAAACTAGATATTGATGACACATAATTTATATTTGATTAATTAAATATGATCTTCTCACAGGACCACTTATCTCGACACCTCATTCTTTCCTATTATCTACTATTATCGATGATAACATTCACAATGAAATGAAACAACCGTTTGAGAATAAAGTTCAATCTATACATAAGAATACAAAGTCTTCGAATACGTCATTGTCAACCACAATAGATGGGGAAAATCAATCGGATAAGATGCCGACTCAACGTACTATCAAAGAAAAATCTTCTGCAAATGAAAGTATTCGTAATATACCTCTTGAAAACATTACTAAATCAGAGGTAAATAGTAACTTACTCATATATCATATAGATTTCAGTGACTTTTTTATTCTTTTTCAAAGCATCCGACTAGTAGATATGATAAATCGAAAGAGCATACAAATATACATTCATCATTTCAAATTGAACAAAAGTCTATTTTATCGAATTTACTTTAAAAAAAAATATTAATATAATTTTACTTTTTTAGTTCTCAAAATGAAGATCACCCATTGGAAAAGATAAAATCGTTAAAACAGGAAAGCTTAGTTAAACAATGTAAGAAAAGAGAATATATTACAATTGATATAAAATTCTATATTTAGCATCGTTACTTTCTAATAAACAACTAGTAATGGATATGGATAGTGAAACGAAGAATCCACTTGATCAAGTATTCAAAATAAGAAATCTATCGACAGAAAAAGAATATTATCTTTTCTAGATTCGTCCTTCATCTCATAGTAAACTTGTCGATAATAATCAAGATCGATTAGACGATCAAAAATTTACTAATACTGAAAAATATCCTTCGTCAATGATCGTTACTTCAGATACTAAGCGAATTGATCGATCTTCTCCGATAAAAACAAAGCAACGACCAATAAGTTCAACAATTACTTCTGCATTACCATCATCTTTTGCTAATGTTAATATGCGACAGCAAGATATAAAACCTTGGATATCGTCATCAGAAAATAAAAATGACAAATCGATATTAGACGATGCATTAGTTTTGACATCGAAAGAAATTCCGTGGCCAAAACCAGTCTCCTCATCCAATCTTGTTCATCAAAATAAGTAAACACTTTTTTTTCTAATTCTTAATAAATTTTTTAGACTATGACAATTATTGATTGGTTTCTCTTTTCTCTAGTCGAACGTTTGACTATCGTCATGAAATTGAAAATGAAAAATTATCTTCACAATCGGAAAAAAGAGTAACAGATGATAATCCTTATCACTCAAATTCGAAACAGCAATCATCTATGACTAATACATTAATTCGTGATAGTATTCATTCATCATCAATGCCAAAACTTTTACTAAAACGATCTTCAATCAAACAAAATTCTACTATTTTACAACCGACAAAACCAAATGCAACATCATCTATTACAGATATTATTACATCTTCAAGTAATATAGTTGCTACTGATCATTTAAGAAGTACACATTCCATAACAAGTGATGATCACGAAGAAGTTATATCACTGAAAAAAACAAATAAAAAAAATAATTCTAAAGATGAATTTATATCAAAAGTTAATTCTACTTCTAAACATAACATGTTAAGAAAAAAAACACCACAATCATCACAAAATCAATCATTGACATCTTTCAATCAAAAACAACCAAATATCAAAACATCAAGGAAAAAATTTACAAATTATAGTTTATTAACAAATTCAGAATTAGCATATGATACTGAACAAGGATCTGATGTATGGATGAACAGTCATGAAGATATTAGTCAAATTTTAAGTATTAATGAACAAGATGAAAGAAAACCAAAAATTCATAAACGACAACAAAAAAAACAAAATAAAAATCGAATAATCGATGGTTCGAAATTTATGCCTTTTAATTTAAAAGCACGTGCTGATCATCAAGCTTATACTATAGATTCATCAAGATGTAAACTTTTACTTTTTTTTCTTTTCGTTTGTCTCGATTAGGAATCAGTTTGGTTCGACTCGATTACAAATAAAAAAAATACTAACTAATCCCATCTCTGTTAGGAATGGGTGATTTCGATACGATTCCACTTCTTAAAAAAAAAAAAATTCGATTTTGTCCACATCTAGTCTCGATATTAAAGTTTATGCATATATATATGTGTTTTTTTTTTCTTCTCCATAGTACCAAGTATTGAGCAATCATGTGGTGAACATTATCTTAAAAAATTATCAAATTATCTTTCTCATCGTCCAATTATTCGTCTTCCAGTGACACAAATAGAAAAATTTGAATGTGGAACTATTGGACCTCATCTTCATCCTTCGTCAATTGCTCGTCAATTCTTTTTTTTACCATCAATTCATAATCGTCATCATTTATCATCTCAAATTTATCAAACAAATGAATCACTTACAGATCAATTTTATTCTTTTATGTCATCAGAAAATATTGATGATAAACAAGCATTTGAATCAATACTCAATTGGCAACCACAGCAACAACATTCAATATCAAAGACTGAACAGAGTAAATTTCAACATGTATATTTGTTAGATACATCAACAGGCAATACAGTTCGTGGTAGACAATATCCTATCTTAACTGATGAAATCGATATGATTGATGATCCAAATACATGCACTATTGTTAATAAATGGGCTTTTGCTGATTTAGTTAATACTGAACGAAAAAAATTTATTCAAGAATCAACAGATAGTATTACGAAATCTAAAAAACGATCAAAGCTAAATAATAATAATAATAATAATATTAAAATATGTTTACGAAAACGACCATTAACACAATTCGAACAAAATGTATTCAAAGAAGTTGATATTATAAGTATTGTTGATTCACAAACAATATTGCTTCATATACCATCAATAACTGTTGATAATCAAGTATTCATTAAAAATCGAAAATTTAAATGTGATCAAACATTTGATGAACATTGTCAAATAAGTACTATTTATCATTCAACTCTTGCTCCATTACTTGACCTCGCAATTGATGGTAGCAAGTAAGAATATAAAATATTTCTTTTTTTTTTTGCTTTTTAAATTGTTTTTATGTGTTTATAATGATTTACACGATTTACTACCCGTTAATTATTTGAAAGGAGAGAGAGAGTGTGTGTGATTGTAGGTAGTGTGGACACAAGTCTGCGCCTTTTCTACATCCTCACCTTAATTGTCGCAATAATTACTCATTTGCTCATTTCTCTTCTTCTAAATAATCAACAGAAAATAAATCTTGTACACGATTTACTCCCGATTCCGTCTCATTTGATATCCTTCTCAATTCAGACCCTTTTCGATTCGTTCGTAATTCATCAAATTAAAAGATGACAAGCCTTCATTTATCTTCATGATCAGTCATCTAAAGAATTCATTCTCGAATGATCATTTATTGAGCAGAATCCATATAATAACTCGGTTTAAACTAAATGATGTGTCAGCGATAGAGCTTGTCGCATTAAAATACGAAAAGCGAATAACAAGTAACATGTAAATCGCAACTACACATCGTAAAGCACTTGTATTTAACTGTCAAGGTTTACAATTAGAAATTCAATGTAGTAAAAACCATAAAAACGAAATTCGTTAAGAAATCAAAAGAAGCAACTTAATTTTTTTTCATTGTATATATGTATGACGTGTCTGTGCGTTATAAATATTGATAACTTTTGTATTTATCTGGTTACTCTTTATTATACAGGCTATTCACTTCTATGTTGAATATAATGAGAAAAAGTACTTTAGATCGTTGATCTTTTTCGAGTAGTGATTTTTAATTATCTCTTCTTGAATGCTTCTACACAATCCACACCACTTCTCATCTACATTCTGCACTTTGCTTTCAGGGATTAAGTGATTCTACTCCAAATCGATGGTGCTCGATAAACTAATTGGTCTAACTGGCAGAGTAAATTAAACAGTGTGGGTGCTACAGTGCCGCTGATCTGGAGAAGCATCTCAGATCAATGATAGCCTTAACTAATTGATCTGATTGACAATTGGGAATACTGCAGAATGAGGGTGAAGACATCAAAGAATATCAGGATAAGGTTGTTGTCGTCGTTAATCTGAAGCAGTACCTGCACTTTTTTGACAAATAATAATGTGAAATGAATCCTGAAAAAAGTTGATGACCAAAAATACTATCATCCCATATAATTATGAATCATTATAATTGATAATATTACAATCGTATTGAGAAATTATTAAATGAGATCGATTTGAGAAGCAACCCAATTGAGAGATCATCAAATATGACTGATTCAGGAACTCTTCCGTGTACATAATTAATTAATCATTTGTATATAGTTGTTTATGTTTAATTGGTGGTGGAAAATATTCGGGTAAAAATTATCTTCTTCATTCATTAATTGATTTATTTGCATTTGATTTAATTCGTCTTTTATCATCATATGATATCTATATAAAATTACTTGGTATATGTCATAATCGAATAATTGATCTTTTACAAAATTATTCACCAATACGTATTATTAAATCAATGAATTGGACATTAATACCAAATGATGTATTTCATTTAAAAAATAATGATGATATTGATTATATAGCATGTCAAATAAAAAAACGTCGTCGTTTTATTCATCAATTAATACAAATTAATTTTCATGACAAAGATCAATCAATAATAATAGGTTCATTAATGATTGTTGTTTTAGCTTCATCTCAATATGTTTATACAAGAAATTTATGTTCACATCGAAGAAAATTTTTAATTAATTCATTAAATAAAACAATTTTATCATTTAAAAGAGCATTACTTGGTATTCGACAAAATCCAGATCGTGTTCGAGCAGGTATTATTTATTAAATATTTATGATTATAAACTTTAATTTGATATTCTTTTTTTTTAGCATTTAATAATGATATTTTAACTCGATTAATTCAACCATATGTATTTCATGATCAATCAAATATTTGTTATATTGGAACGCTTAATCCAGGTCATCGACATCGTATTGCAACGAAATCTACAATTGAATTTGCTCGAAATCTTCGTTTCTGTTTAAAACGTATTAATAAACAACGTCGAAAACGAGAAAATTTATTTCGAATGAACACAAATAATAATGATAATATATTTTAAGACATAATTATCAATTGTCTTGTGCATTTTTAAATATCTTTTGAATTCTATCTTTGTATGTAATAACGTAAAGTTTTATGTTTTCAACTGAATAAAATTAGGTTAAGTGACATTTTGAGATATTTTTTAAACAATATATATCGATCATGAAAATAGAAATTTTAGATTCAATCCAGTTAGTTCTCTTATTCGAATGTTGAAGAAATATAGACGAATAATGTATTTTTTTTTTCATATTCAAGGTAATTATTTGATCTCAAAACAAAATAGAGGATTTATAAATCATATGATTACAGAATGTCCTAAAACTTCGTCCAGAAAGTTTACCTAAATAATTCTTAAGCATTTCAAGTGATTTATATATTTTTCTAAAAATGATATTATAGTATATTGTCTGAGACTTTGTTTTGTATATTTTCAGATGAATGTCTATGATTATAAACATTCGAATAAAAATAGATTTGTAAATGGCAAAATTTGAATCATCTATTATACCGAAAGAAAAAATAGAAGTCAAATTTAGCACACAAACATCAGACAAAGACTGTACGAGCGATACTTTTCATTACTTGTACAAAATCAGTTTAGCAGTAAATGGACAACAACCTGAAAGAGATCTCGAAAAATTACAGGAAAGAAAATCGATGAAATTCCTGATGCTTGTAAAAATGTGACTATCGAGTGTTTGAATTGTTGCAATTGGCTCTTTCCATTTGAATAATGTATCAATAAATATAAAGTAAAAAAATCTATATGTATAAGATATAGATAAAGATTTGATAGAATACAAAATAAGAACCAATAACAGAAATAAATTAATTTGAAAATAAACTTTCTGTAGTATTTCTTTTTTTTTTGAAAATTTCGAAAAGGATTGATTTATGTAGTTCAGTTAATGACAATACTTTCGAACATTTATTTTAAGTCAAAGTATATGAAATAAAAGTTAAACGAATATAATATCATATTATTAAAAAAAAAGAGAACAATTAAATCATTTGAACTGCTTCAGAGTTACTTGCGTAAGGTTTCTGGGTGAATTTTTGGGACAGTCTGTATATAATTCATTCAGTAGTAGCTAAGCGAGAATTAAGTAGAAATATGTTGCCCCTTATATGACATAAGAATCAAACAAAATCATACAAAAATATCATATTTTATTGAGTAGTTATAATGAGTATCATTATTAGATTCTTATAGGATCTGTCTAACATATGAGATTTTCTGAGTAAAAACTATATTAGTATATGATCATATATATTTTTATACATGTAATTTATTTATATCGATAGCTTTCGAATTGATACATAAGGAAATAACGGTAAACTGATAATATATGTTAGTTTATGGTTAAGAAAAGAAGTTTTGAAGCTTGAAAAGTGTAAGAAACTATATATTAATCAATGTTTGTATTTGAGTAGAAATGTCATTTTAAATGACCGTCGTTGTAGTTGCATAAAAGACATAGAAAAATATCTGTTGAAAAATTTCATTATTCAATTGAATTTTCCGCCAATACTTTGCTGTAAAAAAGAACCAGCATTACATTACTATGTGAAGTCTGTAATTTCAAGGTCACAAAACAAAATTGTTTTATTGACTGAGAAAATTTGCCGTGTGATGAGAATGAAAAGGTGGCGGACGTCTGCTGAAGGTCAATTTGTGAGCAATGATTAATGCTTTAGTGACATCTAGATATAACATATTGAAAACAATTTGTAACAGTTTTTCGATTTGTTTCTATAATTATTATATTTAAGAAAACTATAAATTCGAATTAAAGAATTCTTATTTGAAATAGATGTCATTAAAAATGAACTCATTGGTTGTCCCAAAAAACAAACAGACGATGATTGAACACCTTTCAAAAAAGAGTCATTATTTTAAAACTTTGTTGACTCTTTTTTTTCTCTATATCATGGTTTATATATTTTTATTTCAGATGGGCCGTATGAATGTTATTCTATGGCTTCAATTTCTTTTTTTGTATACTTTTACAACCATATTAGCTTATCAGTCGTCCGACTTTTTTCCATTCTATTCTCAAAATGATACATATACATTTGTTGACGAAGATGATGGTCTATCCATTTATAACCAAGATGAAGAATTTGATAATGATGTTCCTCTTAATCATTCTATTAAACGTCGACAAATTCCATTAAATATTATAACATCACAACTGGCACGAATACCAATGGTACCATCATATATTATTCTAGGTCCACGTACTATTCGACCTGCACAATTAGTTGCATTAAGTGTAACTATTTTACGTGATGAATGGAATCCAATAATGGTAAAAGCATTAATATCTAATGATGATATGGATGTTGCTTCAGCTGAAGATTTATTTATAATTGGTGTACCACGTACATTAGAAATGCGTATACCAAATAATATTCGTAATGGTACATATCGTTTAACACTTGAAGGAAAATTATTAACTGGTGAACAAAAATTTTATAATGTTTCACAATTAATATTTGAACAAAAAGCTGTAACAATACTTATTCAATTTGATCGACCTGCTTATCGTCATGAAACAGTTGTACAATTTCGTTGTATACCAATTTATCCTGATCTAAGTGGTTATTTTCATACAGTTGATGTTTATATACTTGGTCCATCGGGACATATTTTACGTAAATGGGAAAATCAACAAACAACAGCTGGTATGGTGGCACTTGAAGTAAATATTTAGATATAGAGTACAACAATTCAGAGTAGTCGTCTTCATTTTTTTTTGGAGAGTATTTCTGGTTCTCGAAAAAAGTACAATCGAGTCACATGAAATTTTTACCAAAGATAGAGTACGTTCAATAAGGGAATATGTGTTCAAAGAAAAAAATTTAAACAAGATTTAATTGGAAAACTCTGATTTTACATAGGACTATATCGAGTCTGTTTATGCTCCTCGTCTAACATTGTCCGATTGGACTGAAGTTCTTTTTTTTGGAGACACCTTAGACTTTATCTCAGAAATGATTTTAAACCTTTTTCAAAAATCTCTTTCTTTTTTTTTTATGTAAAAGACATATGTAAACGTTCGGATTCCAAATTGGGGTGTTGGAACTTACGACTCTATTAATTCGGATAGCAAGGTCAAAAATAAAGACGAATAATTTCACCTTTAAGGAGTACTTCCAAATGTTTGTGGTCGAAATTTCAGCTTGTTCGAGCAAAGTTAGAGAAAGATCATAAATTCGGTCTGATATGAATCTATGGAAAGTCAAGATTTCCTGAACAAATCGCGAAGATCTAGTTTAAAATTTTTTTCCTAATAATAAATGACAAAAAAACGGAGGGAAGAGGTACCTTTAAATAATATCTTGTGTTTTTTTTCTTAGTATCCAATTAATGATGCACCACCCGAAGGTATTTGGTCAGTAAAATGTCGTGTTATGGGCTATGAAGCAGTAAAAACCTTTGAAATTTATGAATTTTATGCAAGAAAATTTGAAGTTAATGTTACTGTTCCATATTATTTACCAATAGATGCACCTGGTGTTGGTGGTATTGTTACAGCAAATTATTCTACAGGTATGGGTGTACTTGGTTATGCACGAGTTGTTGTTCGTGCACGTGATATGTCTGTTCCATATGATCCACGTGCTAATCCATTAATAGATGTTGAATTTGATCGTTCAGCATCATCATTTGTAACAACCATTAGTGATTTTAATGGTGTTGCTGGGTTTTTTATTCCAATAGCAAATATTCTTAGACTTGTACCTGATTTAGATGGAAAAGAAATTTTAATAACAGCAGTTGTTCATGATCCATGGTGGAATGAAACAAATAATGGTACAACTGTTGTTTCATTTTATAGACCTGGTGTACGTCTTCGTTTTCTTGGTGGTCCATCAATGGTATTTAAACCTCGTATGTTATTTACAACATACGTTGCTGCTGTTAATTTTGATGGTACAAAATATCCAGCTGGTCCTAATCGATTTATTCGTGTATATACAGAGACTGAGGTTGGTCCAATACAACCACCTGCTGATTATATACTTGATTCAACAGGTATAGTTCGACATCAATTTTTAGCACCACCAGATCCAAGTATTATATTTATACGTCTTCGAGCTGAATTATATGATAATAATATAAAACTTCAAGATAGTGATGATGAACAACGTGCTATACGTTATTTATCGCCATCAAATAGTTATTTACAAGTTACATCAAGTACTGAGTCACCACGTGTTGGTGATTTTATGTTATTTCGTGTTAACATAACACAATATGTTGATTTTGTTTTTTATCATCTAACATCAGGTGGAAGATTAATTTTTACAAATATACTTCCAATGGATGGTGCTAAACAAAAAACATTTGATGTTGGTGTTAGTCGTGAAATGGCACCATCAGCACATATACTTGTTTATTATATACGTTATGATGGTGAAATAGTTGCTGATAGTATGAATTTTCATGTTAATACATCATCAGTTACAAATCGTGTTAATATAACAATAAATCGACGAAAAGATTTTACTGGTAATACAATTGAAGTATTAGCATATGCATCACCACAATCATTTGTTGCATTTGCTGGTCTTGGTCTTGTACAAACACGTTTATTTCCACCAGGAAATCATTTTACTCCTGTTATGGTAAGTTTTCTTTTTAATAGAAAAGACTATATTTTTTTTATTCTTTTTAAATTATAGATTTATGATGAATTATATTCATTTGATCATTATTCATCAACAAGTTTTCAACATACATGGTATTCTGAAATGGATATACCATCAAGTAGAGTTTTTTTTCCATCACAATCTTATGGTTATGATGTTGGTTCAACATTTAATTCATCTGGTATGCAAATATTTACTAATGTTAATGTTCAAGCTATAGAAACAGCATGTAGTCAATTTGGTTTAATGCAATGTACAGATGGATCATGTTATCCACCACCATTAAGATGTAATGGTCTTCTCGATTTTTGTCGTGATGGTTCTGATGAAGCTAATTGTAAGAGATAATTTCAAAATAAAAAAAAAAAAGATTTCTATTGGCATGTTTTCTTTAGGTGATGTGAAAAGAGGAAATCATTATGATTTTACACCATTATATCGTCGTTTATGGCCATATTGGGAACGTGAATTACAACTTGATTTTATGTGGCATCAACAATTTGCTTATCCTGATGGTCGTGTACAATTTCGTACAACAGTACCAAATGTAATTGCAACATGGGTTATAACAGCTATTGCTATAAGTCGTTTAACAGGTTTTGGCGTTCTTGATGTACCAGCTATATATGAAGGTACTCGACAATTTTTTATTAAAGTTGAAATTCCACCTATTGTCCGACTTGGTGAACAAATTGGTGCACGTGTTGATGTTTTTAATTTTCAAACATATCGTATTGAAGCATTAATTATTTTACATGCATCAGATAATTATCGTTTTGTTAATGTTGATGATAATGGTGTTGTTACATCTTATGCACCAAGATTAACTGAAGGACAACATCATGTTTTAGTTATTTTATATCCAAATGAAGTACGAAGAATATATCTTCCATTTGTACCAATTTTTGCTGGTGAAGTAGAAGTAATGATTGAAGGTAAACGATAGAACAAAAAACAAAAATTAAAGCAAAATTTATTTATATATATATAGATGTTTTTTTAATGTATATCAAAATCAATTTTCATAGAATGAAAATTTCTTATTTGAAATTTTTATAAAGATGATTAGCAATGACAAGGTTTTAGGAATAATGTTTTGCTTTCGATTAATGATTAATTTTTGATAAGATTAGCATAGAAGTGTTTCGATGTTGATGAATCAAGAGATCGATTGGAATATTTTCAATAAAAAATTGACTGGATTTTGAAGGGAAGAAGGATTGAACATTTTTTTTTTTGGAAATTGGTAAGCAAAAAAAGCGAAAATTTTTCAAGAGTACGGGAACGTAGTGACCAATTTCTATCGATCACATATTTCATGACTTATTTTCTGTCAGAAACAATTTTTTTTTCTCATAGAAATATTAGCTTTTTGTACTCAAAAATAAGATTGATGAAAAAAGAAAAAGATCATTTGCAATGGAAAATCCTTGAGATGGATTCTTACTCTAAACGTTTGTGAAAAAAAACTTATTTTAAAAAATGACATACGGTAGATCACTCTATGCAGTTTTTTACACTGATTTTAAATATGTCTTTATTTTTCTCTCAAAGTGCTTCTGTGATAATGAAATCGCGAAACAATTTTTATAACCAAGATTTTTAGAAAGTCTATATCTCAGTCCAGATGCATTTGCTCATCTTTTCGCTAACTGAGTATATGTCCTAGATATAGAAGAACATTCTCTCAATGCTTCGCCGATATCGAATTAGTGGAAAAAAGTGACGGCTAATTTTATTCTAGACATCTTTTCCGGAAATGGTTAGCATAAAAAGAGTAATAATTTTTTCTCAGGATGTATAAATAGATCGAGCAGAAGTCCTAGCTTCACATTATGTATATATATATATGATTAATTGTCCAACTCTTTTGGAACTAATGAGGGAACTGTTTGTCAGTTGATAAATCATTTTTGATTTCGAACTCTATGCATAAGGTAGATACTAGTCAGCTATGGCATACCATGTATCAACAAATTGAATAACGGATTTTCGCCCTAAAATTTTCTCCACAGATAAATGTACTTGTAACTAGAATGTTTTGAAAATCTTAGCTTAAGAGAATGTTTCCTTTGCGAGATATTGAATTTCTAAAAATATGAGAATCTCACATCTTTTAGCATGATTTGAATGATGTTTGGAAATTCAAAATCTTGCGAAAGAAGCATTGTTTTTAGTTAAAATTTTCAGAAGATTCTAATCATAAGCTTTATTTTTTATGAAAAAACTCACTTTCATGTGTTGTTCATCTAATGTCCACATTGTTGCTCACTGTATCCCGTTTGAAACACCCCTCAATTAGTATGATCGTAAAATTATTATTCTTCATTTCCAATATATGTACAATCTTTTTTTTTTTTTACTTAAAATCAAAAATCCATTTATCTGATATAAATAATGTTGATAGTAATATTTTTTTTAGACTTATTACAAGAAAATATGAAACGAATAGTTTCAAAGGTATCAAATTTCTAATTGCATAAGGCGTGCATGCATGTATATGTTTATTTATATTGTTTTCACTATTGTATGAAAAATTGCTTTTTTTTTTTTATCTCTGGTAACAAGTGTGCATGTCGAGAGCGAAAGAAAAAAGATTTTTGTGCTTATTAAATTAATAATCGAGCATGTAAAACGAAGATCTTTATATAAAGAATTCAGAATTAACAGGAAGCAATCTGGTTTTTTTTGTTTGTCTTGTCAATGATAATTTTATAAAGTAAAATATATTGATTATTCATTTTAATTGAATCATAATTTATAGCACGAAATGATTACTTACGAGATAAATAGAAATAAATTTTTGAATATTAATCTAATTTTTCTATTTAGGTATAACTGGTGTTTCACGTGATTTTTATCGTGAAATAATTAAAGTTAATTATGAAGGTGTACGTAATTTTTATCATACACCAACTGTATTATCATTAAATAATTTACCTCGACAAATGAATGAATATGATGTAACGGTACCTGAAAAATTTATAGTTCCATTAGAAAATTATTGGAGTTATGTACCTGGTTCAGCAACATGTGAAATATTTGTTTCTGGTGATGTAGCTGGTCCATTTTTCTTATTAGGTTATGATGAATGGTTAAATACAGATAATTTAATTCAACGTACAACTGCACCAGCTGATTCAGGAATTTTTGATTTTGCTATGATGATTTATAATCTTCGTTATATGTTACAAGGTCAATAACATAAAAAAGAAAAAAAAAAGATATTTATCTTCATATGTAAAATTATATTGTTTTACTTTTAGGTCATGGTGGTCGTGCATTTGATCAAGAAAAACTTATGAAAGTATTAACATTTGCTAATATGGAATATCTTCGTTTTATGGCTATGTATCTTGGTGATAATCCAGATGAACCATGGCGTAAAGGTTCATTTAGTCAATTTGGTTTTGTAAATGAATCATCTGTTTGGTTAACATCATGGGCATTAATGACATTACGTGATGCTATTTATCCTGAATGGGAAGAAAAAGCTTTATTTATTGATCCAAGTCTTCGTTCAGATATTGTTGGTTTTCTTTTAACTGTTCAACAATCAAATGGTTCATGGGCAGAAATAACAACACCTTTAGATCGAAATAAATTTGGTATACGTTATACAAATATAAGTGGTACATATCAACAATTAAATTTATCCTTAACAGCACAAGTTGTTATTGCATTACAGTTAAGTCTTGATATACGTGGTATACAAACTAGATTTTTAACAGGTGCTATTAATCGTGGGAAAATGTGGTTAGAAAGACATTTTCGTTTAATTACTGATGCATTTGATATGGCTATTGTTACATATGCATTACATTTAACAAATAGTGCTGAACAAGATGCAGCTTTTTCAATGTTAGATTTATTTAAACGAATGAGTAATATTTGAAATATTTTGTTTATATATGTTATATATTGAATATTTAAATTTAGATGAAAATGGAATTTATTATTCAAATTTAAATTTACCTGGAATGACAAAAACATGGCAAAATATAAATCCACGATATGGTCCTAAACCTGTACAAACAGATTATGAAGCACATGCTGTTGCTGCTACAGCATTTGTTATAATGACTTATACACAAAAAGCTCGAGTTAGGCAAGCTGAACAAGCTGGTAAGTTATTCATATAATTTATTCTTACAGACGTTAACAGAAGAAAAAAAACAGCATATTCTTCTGTAACAAAAAACAAAAGTTTGATTTATTGATGTTTTTCATGATTTTTCTTGAATAAATTTTCTAGTATTATGGCTTCAATCAATGCGTAATTATATTGGTGGTTGGTCTGCAACATATGATTCTTGTATAGCACAACGTGCAATTGTTAGCTATGCTGTATTACGTGGGTTTGAAATAACCGATTATAAGATTCGTTTAAATTTAGTAGCATCATCATCACTTGATCATCTTCATACTCCAATTGAAATTGTTGATGAAAATTTAATTGAAACTCAAGTTCGAGATATTGAAAATGCTTTTGGTGTAGTTTATCTTGATGGTTTCGGTAAAGGTTATGCACTTATTCAAGTATGTAATATTTAATTATTGTGAAACACAATCTGAAAGGAGTGTTGAAGTATGAAACTACAAATTTGAATGTTCTTACAGATCGTGACGGGTGTTGTTGATATAAAATGGTAGAAAAAAGTTTAACAACAACGTATTTTGGATTTTCTATAATGTTAAGCAATTAACTCAAATTCAGATAGTAATCTTAATAACCAATGGAATATTCTATATCATACATTCTATAGTAAGATTTCTAAATAATTGAACATAGTAGTTTTCAGGTTTCAGAAGACTTTGTCGAAGGTATTTTATAAAGCACAAAATGAAGGGGCGCCACATTTTCTATAAAGTTTCCTTAAAAAGTTAACAGTATTACAAAAACTAAAAAAATGTATTTTTATAGTCGATTTTTTGATAAATTTTGTTTTTGTGATACTTTTAACTTTTTAAGAGAAGGTAATAGAAAATATGACAATTTCTAATTTTGTTCAAAATTTTATGCTCTATAAAATATCTTCGACAAAGTCTTCTGGAACCTGAAAACTATCATGTCCAATTATTTAGAAATCTTACTATAGAATTCATGATATAGAATATTCCATTGGCTATTAAATTTACTATCTCGATTTGAGTTAATTGCTTAACATAATTGAAAAAAAAATTGAACTTTTTTTCCACCATCTTACGATCATATGCTATACTTCAATAAAGTCTCGTTCTAATATATGAACTACTTCCTTATTGAATTTCTGAAAGATTATATCAAAGGATCATGAAGTAATATGTCCCAAAGTAGATCGAGTAAAATAATTTCTCTGTGATTAGCGCCAACAGCTACATCGTGTTTTATATTTTAATCTCTCAGGAATGGCGCTAAAAGCTTTTCTTTTTTTGTTGTTTGGCAATAATTTTATGCTGCTTTCTAATTCTCTATTTAGATGCATGTTGGTGTTAATGTTGAATTTGAGCCATCTGTTCGTCGTCCACAATGGATTCCATTTTCAATTGATGTTCAACCAATGTTATCTGGTCGTAACTTTTCAGTAATTGATTATAATGTTTGTCTTGGTTGGCGTCCACAAAATGTTGATGTACTTAAAGCATCACGTAGTGGTTCCGTTATGATTGAAATACAAATTCCAACAGGTTATCGTGTTGAAGAAAGAGATTTAAAAGTTATGCTACGTAGTTTTCATGTACGTAATTTACGTGAAGCAGAAAATTGGCCTGGACAAATTAATTTTGGTTTTGATTATGTTGATTTTGATCCAATATGTTTTGAATTCCAAGCTAAACGTTGGATACCTGTTGCGAATATATCACGTTATTATGAAGTACGAGCTTATGAATGGTTTGAACCTGGAAATATGAATCGAAGTATTTATACATTAAGAAATTTATTTGCATTAGATATATGTGAAGTAAATCTATTTTTTGTTTTTTTGTTTGGTTTTTGATTGAAAGAATTTTTTTGATTCATTAGGTTTGCGGTTCATATCAATGTCCATATTGTCCATATTATAGTCATGCAAGATTATTAATTCAATCAACAATTATGATAATATTTATTTTATGTTTATTATTAGAATTATATATAATTATTATTTAGATACCATTTATTGATGTCTCACATTCTAATACTCATTTATGTATATTAATTCATTCCATTTGCTTTTTATTACGGAGTGAATCTCAATACATCCGTATTTGATGAAACTTTGTGCAAGAGTATTTCTTTTTGTGTTCTTGATTTTTTTTCTTGATCTTCTTTTCTTTGACGCTATATAGAGATTTTTTTGATCTTTTGCTCATATGAATTATTTGAGTGTGTATACATTCCATTTTTTTCTGTGCATTTTTTTTACACATAAATTTTTTTGCTACATATTGGAAAATAGTTGTTTTTCCTTCATTTTTTTTCTAAAATAATAAAAAGAAAATAAAAACTGTAGTATGACTTTTAGATATGAATATTGAACGGGAATTTCCTTTACATGTGGCCATTTGGAATAATGAAACAGACAAATTAGCCGAATTAATAAAACACAATAAAGTAAGTTGTTCATTGTTAATGTGATATAGGAAAGGAAAATTTTAATTATTGAATAGTTTTTGTTTCGTTTGTTTTTTTTTGTTCGAAAAAAATGTCCGGTTGATTTATTTGTTATTGAGCCGTATTCACTAGGGTGTTTATTGTGTAAAACAATGAACACTCAAAAAATACTCAAGAGAATTTATATTTATAACATATGAGAAAAATGAATGTTTAAATAATCTGTAAAATCATGCAATGTTCTTGATTTTGGATTTGTTTATTATAGAACAAATATTTTATTTTTAGGATCGAATTGAACAACTTGATCCGCGTCATCGAACTCCAATACAATTAGCTGTATGTTTGGGTCGTGTCGAAGCAACTCGATTATTAGCACAGAATGATGCTGATTGTAATGCTGTTTCAAAAGATGGATGGAATTGTAAGCTTTTTTTTTCGTTTATATTTTTTTTTTTGATAATTGTCTATAGTTATGAATTTATTTAGTATTACAAGAAGCTGTAGCAAATGGTAATCCTTCTTTAGTTAAACTTATTATGAAATATCGAAATTATCAAAGAAATGTTCAACGTATTCGTGGTATTCCAGAATTATTACGAAAATTGAAAGAGGTAGAAAAAAAACAAAAATTATTCTTGTTTTTTTTTTCTTTTGTAAATAATTAAGTTCTATGTGTAACTATTTTTTTTTTTTTAGTCGCCAGGTATTTGAAAATGGAATTCATTTATTAATTGTTATTTAGTCAAGATTTAAACATTTATTTTAGATTTTTATGTTGAAATGAAATGGGAATTTTCTAGTTGGGGTAAAAAAATAGTAATTAAAGAAAAATGATACAATACTTATATTTTTGTTATTTAGTTCCTCTAGTGTCAAAACTTTGTCCAAATGATACTTATAAAATTTATAAAAGTGGTATGTAAAATAGATTAGAATAGAGATAAAAATTAATTTTATAAATAAAAGGTCCAAATGTTCGTGTTGATACGACATTACTCGGTATTGAAGGTACAAATTGGCAACGAGGCAATCGAACATTTATTTTTTCATTATTAGGTAAGATATTTTATTTATTTGATATCTCTCTAGGACAATATTTATAAATTTTATCTTTAGCTGATTGTGCAAAAATGATTGATATTGATCATGAGACAAAATCAGCTTATAGTGAAAATTTAAGTATACCTGGTGAAGAAGCAATTCTTCTTGAACCAAATATGGATCAAATTGATAGTAAACTTATGTCACCAAATATAACTGGTGTGTGTCTATTAGTTCTTTTTTTTTTGTTTGGATTTATTTGGATTCTATATCTGTGATTTTTCTTTTTAGTCTATCTTGATGTAGATAAAATTGAATTTGAACGGTAAAACGAAAATTTAAGGATAAAAAGAAAGAATAAATATTATTTAAAATTTATTATAGAAGTAAATCAGGTGTATGGGGAATGCGTAATGAAAAAACAGAAAATATTAATGGTTATCAATGTAAAGTTTATACAGCTAATAAATTTGAACTTGTGACACGTACTCGTATTGAACATATGTCACAAGATGATCGAAAAGCTTACGAAACTGGGCATGCATCAAATAGAAATTTTCTTGGTGGAGTTTTTAATTTTCTTGAATCATCAGCATCATCATCAAAAGCAACAACAACAGCAAATGCATCAACATCGAAATCATCCAATGTATATGAATATTATTTAGAATTATGTAAATTATTATGATTTTTTTTTCTTGAAAGGATTCATCAAAATCTTCCAGTCCATCACCAGTAACACTTGAAGAATATTTTAATAATCGAGTTGATCTTAAAAATCGAGATATTGGTCGACCACGTGAAGAGAATGTTAAAATTCAAACGTTTAATGCTCAAATATCTCTTTGTGATGAATATCCACTTAGTCTTCAAGAACAAATATTACCTATTATTGATTTAATGGCAATTAGGTAAATAATCATATTTCACTTGGAATATGATTTCATTTTTGTTTTGTTTTTTTTTAATTTTAGTAATTCACATTTTAAAAAACTACGTGATTTTGTTACACTTCAAATACCAAATGGATTTCCTGTTAAAATACGTAAGTAAAATAAATAAATAAATTACTTTTTTTTTTTTAAATTTTTAGTATATTTGTTTTTAGAGATTCCACTTTATCATGTTCTTACAGCTAAAGTAACATTTGGAAATATTCATGGTATTGATAAAACTGTTGATGGTGTATCAACAATAAAAGAAGATTCAATTTCATTTTGTGCTGTCGATGAAAATATCTTTGCTATACCAGCAGGATATCGTCGTCAAGGTTTGTCTTTGAAAAATACCAGACATATTAATGAAACATATTTCTATTTCTTATCGTCTTTCTTAGGTGAAGGTGAAGGTTATCATCCAATGATGTATATGGATGATGATGCTCTATTACAAATGGCTATTGAAAGAAGTCTTCTTGATCCAAATGAAACTAATCCAACTACTGATGGACAGAATTCATCAGATCAAGTTACATTATATGAAGCTTTAGGTCATCCGGGGGCACAAGCAAATCGACCGGATATTAATAATCGCTATGTAGATTATGATTTACAACGGTAAAAGATTGAATTTATAATAATATAGAAATTTTATTTTTGTTTTTTTTTCTTCGCATAGCGCTTTGGAAGCAAGTTTATTGACATCAGGTTTAAGCGAAGCAGAAATGAATGAAATTAGACAACAAACTCAAGAACAATTAGAAGGTGACGATTCATCACAAGATTTATCTGTAGCTATGGCATTATCAAAACGTGATGAAGAAGCTCGACTTCATCGATTACGTGAAGAAGAAGAAGAACTTGAAAAAGTATATTTTATTTTTAATAAATAGACTAAGATTTCTTTTATAAATTCAAAATAATTTCCTAATGTATATCTACTAAAAATAGATTTTTATTACTAGAATGCTTTTTTGTTTTCATTATTCGATGGATTTTTTAAAATAGAAATAACAAAAAGAATACTTCTGAAACTTAAAAGCTACTCTCGAATATTAATTGTTTATGATAAAAAAAAAACTGCCAGTAGATACATAACATTCTGCAAACGTAAAAATATAAGTTGTTTACTAAATGAATACTGTATGTAAATGATTGACTAAAAAAAGAATAATTAAGGAATATAAAAAAAGAGAAGCTAGAGAAATAAAATAAGAACTCATTCATATTGACTTATATATTATTTAAAATTTTCTTCTATGTTTATTCTTAATTATAAATATTGTAAATTTAGATCCTTCAATTATCACTTCAAGAAAAATAAGACAAATCAAATGCTTACAAACTTGATCTCCAGTGTGTGTGTGTATTATATTAAGAAAATGCGTTTCATTCTTTTCTTTTTCATCTTTTTTTTTTGTCAATTATTTAATTTCGAATCGTGAAAAAAAAGCTGTTTTATTTTTTCTATTTATTTGTCTATCGAGGAAATAAAAATAAATGTAAACATAATACTAATCGAGATGATCAAACTGTAAAATTTTTTTTTAAATTCATTTCTTCTCTTTTAAGATTTATATTTATGATGTCACCATCGCCCAAATCTCCCGAAGAAAAAAAACTACCAGCTAATGAAAATTCATCAAATGATGAATTATCTCATCCACAAAATCATACACAACATGAATATATTGCTTCTGATGAATCAACAACAAATTCTGATGATGATAATAACAATACAAATAATCAATATGAACATTTCAATGGTTATTGTCTTTTACCACAAGAATCCGATATAAATCAACAACAACAACAACAACAACAAAACTATGATGATAGTGAAGATGAAGATGAAGAATTTCTTCGTTTTGCTACACTTCGATTACAATCATCAATTGATGAAAATAAAAATTTTCAAACAATAAATTCAACAATATATACAAATGAATCTATTTGGTCAACGAAATTAGAAAGTGAACCATTTCCTGTTGATGATGATAAAGCTAATTATATTAAAAATTTAATGTCTTCAATAAAATTGCCTGAATCAAGTATACCTGTATGGGCACAATATTATACAGAACAAGATTGGCAAGAAAAATTACGTGAAAGAATTATTTGCCGACAGACAACATTTTTTCTTAATGAAAAAAACTAAAGAAAGTGATCTGGTCTACATGTAAATTTTATTTTTAATAAACAAAACAAACCATGAACCATAGAAGGATTTAATTTTTTTTCTCATCTCGGCAGTTTTGTAATATGAGCAGAAGAGAAAAAAAACGAGAGAGACAGAGAAAGAGGCAAATAAGGTAATTATTTGTTAAGAAGAAAAAAAAACGAAAAGAAGAGATATATATATGTACAGACATATTCACATTGCTTTGTTTTTTCATTCGATCTTTTAACGACATTCAGTGTTTAAATCATCAGTGAAGGTTCACTTGAAATATTTGTTTGCATACATACCGCTTTTGAAACACAACGGCCACAATAACAACAACAAATCCGATGTCTACATTTACAGCCAAGGTAAACGAAAATCTAAATAATCTTCTATATTATATATCTGTGACATGTTATAATTAATATGAGAAATCGTTAGGAATGAAATAAATATGAATAAAAATCTTTTTTCATTAAATATATATATATATATATAACAAAAGTAAAATGATACTGTGTATAAAACAGAGTAAGAAAGAAAATAAGAATCTGTAGAAAAAGAATAATTGAATCGCAGAAATATAATGGTGCCATGCATGCCAATAAGGTTACTATCAATAGAGTATTTACATATCTGTTGATAGCAAACTGGAATTTCTCATGCGATTTGCTCTTGTCTTCTTTCTTTTTTTTGACATTAACAAAATGAAAATCGACCATTTTCAATGATAAGTTTTTTCTTTTATAAGACTATCTATCATCAAGAGAGAAGATACTAATCACTTAAAGTCTGTATATTGAACTCTGTGTAACAGTAGTTCATTGGCCTTCAAATGACTTATATTTACTCAGCCTTCTTTTCTTTCTTTTTTCCCACTCTGTTTCATTAATGGTGCGTATATGTATGTCTATGTGCTTACAAATGAGATCAAGCGCAAATTTGTAATCAACGATTTGAATAGAGTCAAGCAAAGTCTTTGCTTCTTTTTTTTTTTAATACTTTTTACAGTCATCGTCCATATCACGACCTTTTATTGGTTCACGTCGTAATCGGGATTATTTCAACAATAATTTAAACCCGTCATCATTATCGAACGATTATTGTTTCTCAACGAATTCTTCATCCGAGTCGACCATACCAGTTGAATCTGAGGAGAAAAATAATTTATCAAATGCAACAACAGCGGACGGTTTACAAACGCAAGAGGAAGATCGGCATCTAGTGAAGTATTTCTCATCGACGCTTCCACAAGACGAACGACAATTGCATCTGGAAGAGAACCAGAAAGCAAAAGAGTTTTTGCCGTTATCGTCATCTCCCTCACTTTTCCTTTTTCCAACTATTCACAACGATACGCCTTTATCTATCTACGACCATTCTTCTCCTTCTTCTTCTTTCATCAAAGAACAGCAAAATTTTGACGATCCTTCTCGTCAGTACGAAGAATATTCATACTGGCAACCATTATTAAATAGTGAGCAAGAAAACAATCAACTTACAGCATTAGAAAATTTTGAAGAACCACAGAAAGAACAACTACAACAAAAACGATCATTAACAAATTCTATACCAATTAACAATCATAACTTTGATTTAAGTGACGTACCAGAAGAAAATAGTTCATTTTCATCAACATATTCTTTAACTGATGTTACTATAGAAAATAATAACAACGATAATCAATCTTACCTTTTTACATCAACACCCATTATTCCTCCTCCTACATTACATAGTCCAACAGCAAGCAATAAAATTTTTGATACATTATTATCTGATAACAACAATAATAACAAACCATTACTTTTACCATCAGACAATATAGCCGATCAATCGTCTACTATATCAACAGCCGGTTTAGTAACTGATATTCAACGTAAAGCCGATATTTATCAATTAAATAATATGTCAACATTATCACCATTACGGTATTCATCATATTTAGGTGCTGGTACAATAATATCACATCCATATGATCAACAAATTAGTGATGGAGGTAATAAATATATAATTCAACTTAGAACAGATGAATATCAAGAAAATGACTTTACAATTATACCACGTTATTCACTTAATCAATTAATTATTGATGCTAAACATCGTGAAGAAGATAGTCTTGGTGGTTATATACATCGTGAATTACATAAAATTTTTAACATTCCAAAACATATCGATTTAAATCGATAT